>CAUYRT010036249.1:0-35086 GCA_963574885.1 Lepilemur ruficaudatus
CATTCATGGTGTAGCAACGTATTTTTAAAAAACATTGTAAGTACTGGGAATTCAGAAATAAATGTTTGTGAACTCAAGGAGGTGATTATCAACAGGGACACAAAAAGTTAAATCAAATTAAGGATTTATAAGACAATGTAACAGATGTAATGACAGAGGTATGACCAGTTGTTGAGACAACACAGACTAATCCAAACTAGGTTGAATAGGAGCATTCATATCTGTGAGATTCTGACAATATTAAATGCACAGGATTAAAGTTTAGAAATTAAAAAAGGGGGAAAAAAAAAACCAAGGAAGACCCAGTTTCTGCCTATGCTAAATATTGCCTTCATTCATGAAAATGATGAGTTCCATCTTGAGTAGGTTGAGTTAGAGATGACTGGCATGTCAAAAAGGCAATTAATATATGGGTCTACTTTCACGAATAATAAACAGACAAGTGACATAGATTTTCAACCCTTCACGTATCATATTAGTGTAACAAAATTTCTTCAGGAAAGTTTAGTAAGTACTTAGCTGTGGTGAATACCTATGCTGAAGGGAAAACTAGAGGATTCACAGCTTGTAAAGGAGATAAAGTTACAGCCAGTAAGACTGGAAAACCCTAGAAAAGTGTGAGGTTACAAAAGATAAGGCAAAGGTTTTAAGGAGGGAGTGACAGATAGTGTTACATTCCCAAGGGAGGACACATGATAAGGAATAAAATGTGTCAATTGGATTTGGTAGCTAAGAAGTCTTTCAAGGCTGAGTGATATGTGAGTTTAGAGCAGTAAGAACAAACGCTAGGTTGTATGAAATGCCAAGGAGAAGTACGTTTGCTGTTTATCTATACTCTAAGACTAAATCATTTTTATCTTTGGATCTACTCTATCTCAAGCTCTCCAATTATTGAACTCCAATTGTAGGCGTCTGGTAAATGTTTACTGAATTGAATAGCCTCTCCACTCCCTTCCCCAATAAATTCTCCTATCTTTGTTTAAATCATAAGGAGCACTTATCTTCAGAAAACTGTTTGATAGCTTACATAAGCACAAGTTATACCGAGTTTCCTCTCTATTTTTAATAACCATGTATAAATCAAGCTAAATGATGCTTGAGTGCAAATACTTAAATGTTTAGCAATTCTCAAAGGTTTAGAATATCCTACTCTCAGGAGTAGGATATCCCCTACTCCTGAGAGCAGGGAGGCTCTTCCTAGTCAATTTTAATGGTAAATAAAGACAACCAAAACAAAGATTTCCAAGAACCTAGCTCACTCTACTATAGCCAAGCTATTCAATGAGCAGGCAGAAGCAGTTTTGGAGGAGCAAGCGAAGAAGCTTGGTATTGGGTATAGAGCATCACCCAATTCACAGGGCGAGAAACATCCTGGTTAGGCTGGAGGCAGATGAAAAGATTCTTCTAAACCCCTAACTCATGGTTCTGCTAAAAACTCTACCGTCTGGTTCTTCCTCTATGCTGGCTGACTGATTAGTCTGTCACTTGATACCTGATTAAAATCCATGTAATAAAGAACCGTTGAACTCTGCTCAATTTCTCTGTGACAAAACACATTGCTCAGACGTAACTGACTGTGAGCTCTGCCCTTGGGTACATGGTCTAATAATGCTGAAGCCATCAGAGATACTCCTTGTAGTTTGTCCCTCTCTTCACCACCAATTCTTTCACTACTTCAGAGGTCATAGAGAGAAAATAAGAGAAACAAGGATTCACCTTTGTCCCCGCTACAGTGATCACAGAAACAGAGGTCAAAATGGAGCCTGTGTCAGTCTGTTCCTTAAGAGACCACAACAAGCTGAACCCCTAAACTGACCTACACAGAATATGTGTTCATAACACGAGTGAGGAGTAAATTTAAGCTTTTGTTATTTTAGGATTGCTTGTTACCGTAGCACAACTTAGTCTGTCTTAATTAACGCAAGGGGACTGGTAATTCTCAATAGATTTCAGATGTGACAGTAAAATGTCAAGAAGGTATTTCCCTAACAGAATTTTCAAAGCGCAAAACTTAAGCGTATTAGAGTTGTTTCTTAATGTACATTGCACTTTGGCTGACACAACACAAAATATAACCTGAAAAGGCCCAAGGTGTGTGTGTAAGTATGTGTGTAACCATGAACACACGCCCACACGTGTGGGTTTTCTCTTTTCCAATTATTACTCTGCCTTTCTTATCTGATTTGTTTCTCTGCTCTTGGGACCCAGGTGATTGCTCTCTGAAACATATCAGCAAAGATTTTCTCTCCATTTCAATTTTCATGTGATTCTACTGCTGCACCCTAGGAAAGTGCACTATAGCTAGTCCCTTAGCTTATTCAATGCACATGTGTGTGTGTATAACACACACACACACACACATAAATAGTCTGCTTAATCAAAACAAAATATTTGTAACTCCTTATGACAAAAATCCAAATAATGCTCCTGAACTATTTCTAAAGATGACACTTCAATTAAATGTTAGCTATGTTTGCGTTATGTCGTTACTGAAATGCCTGTTCAGAAATTGCGATTTTGGGGAAATCTTTTCTTTACTGCTGTACTGATAGCAATGTGAAATGTTCTTGCTATTATTGTTAAAGCAGCTAAACATTATTAAGCAGCTAAAAATGTATCCCAAATATATTCTAATTATTTTATTTAATCCTTACGACAAACTTATGACAGCAGAACTATTATTATCTGCTGGAGAAAAATTAAGGTACAAAAGATTTTCTTCTTATAACCTGCACAGTATTTGTTTTTTTAAAAAAAACCTTGGCTAAAATTTAAAAAATAGAATTAGGGCCGGGCGCGGTGGCTCACGCCTGTAATCCTAGCACTTTGGGAGGCCGAGACGGGCGGATCGCTCAAGGACAGGAGTTCGAAACCAGCCTGAGCAAGAGCGAGACCCTGTCTCTACTATAAATAGAAAGAAATTAATTGGACAACTAAAAATATATGTAAAAAATTAGCCGGGCATGGTGGTGCATGCCTGTAGTCCCAGCTACTCGGGAAGGCTGAGGCAGAAGGATCCCTTGAGCCCAGGAGTTTGAGGTTGCTGTGAGCTAGGCTGATGCCACAGCACTCTACAGCCTGGGCAACAGAGTGAGACTCTGTCTCAAAAAAGAAAAAAAAAAAAAAAAAAGGAAAATAAATGTTGATGAGAATGTGAAGCAATTGAAGGGAGCCCTCATGTATTGCTGATGGAAATGTAAAATGTTGCAGCTGCTGTGGAAAAAACTGAGTAGTTCCTTAAAAAGCTAAACATAGAATTATGATATGGCTCAGCAATTCCACTCATTGGTATATACCCCAAAGAATTGAACACAGGGACCCAAAGAGATACTTGTACACCCAATGTTCATAGCAGCATTATTCACAATAGCCAGAGTTGGAAAGAACATAAAAGTCCATGAACAGATAAATGGATAAACAAAATGTAGTATATGTGTATTATACAATGATATACTATGATTTAGCTATAAAAAGGAATAAAATTCTAATTACATATTAGAACATAACACAGTTAAACCTTGAACACATTATGCTAAGTGAAGGAAGCCTGACACAAAAGGACAAATATTGTATGATTCCATTTATATGAAATGTTAAGAATAGGCACATCTCTAGAAACAGAGAGTAGACTGGAAGTTACCAGGAGTCAGGGGGAGAAGGATGGGGAGTTATTGCTTAATGGTTACAGAGCTTCTGTTTGGGGTAATAAAGTTTTGGAAACAGATAGTGGTAATAGTTGCACAACATTGTGAATGTAATTAATGTCACTGAATTGTACACTTAAAAATGATTGTAATCACAGATTTTTATGTTAAATGTATTTTATCATAATAATTTTTTTAAAAAAAGAAATCATTCGGATTCATATCATACTTTGCACCCACACAATAGAGAATACACCTTTCTCAAGTACAATTCATGAAAACTGACCATACATTAACTCAACAGGAAAACCTCAATAAGTTCAATAATTAAAAATAAAAACAATATTCTCTGATCATAATGGAACAAAATAAGAAATAAATAAAAAATAATAAAATAAAAAGGCTCTTACCCCAGGAAATTTTAAAATTCTGTATCAAATAATTCTTGGGTAAAGGGAGAGATACAAACCCAAACTGCAGAATTTTTAAAACAAAATGTTAATAAAAATACTATATATCAGAATACATAAAATACAATTAAAGCAGTGAACAGTGGGAAATTCATAGCATAAATATTTATATCCATAAAAATGAATGCATTAAATTCCAAATTACAAAAATTACAAAAAGAAAAAGAACAACATAAACCAAAAGAAAACAGAAGGAAGGAAATAATAAAATTAAAAGCAGAAATCAACATTGTACTGTAAATGCTTTGTAGTTTTTCCCCAATAAAAAAAAAAAAGCAGAAATCAGTAAGGTAGCAGATGGAAAAACAGTAGAACTAACAAAAAATAAATCAAAATGTTGGTATTTGATAAAACAACAACAACAACAAAAAAAATCAAACTTGCCTCTGCAGTAAAAGTAATGGCAATGGGCACAGGGAATTAGTTCCCATGAGAAGGCAAAACCAAAAGCAGTCTAAATCTAGCAAATTACCTAGAAGTGCATGCTCTATCTTAAAAATTCATTCAAATTTCATATATTTCATACTATACCTCTTTGTTTTTTACTTTAAAAAAATGGTTTCCTTCCCCACACCACCAAATTTTCAAAGAAAAACTAACGCCCCAGGAAGATGTGCCATATTATCTTCTTGGAGGCCTTGGCATATTGCTCTACATCCCTGGAGGTAGAGGTAATTCCAATCTGAGACGACCCCTTCAGTATTAACACTCTTTTATTCTAAATCTGACCACAGAATACACCTACCCAACAGGTATAACATCACCAGTCTCCTCATTTTCCCAGTGAGGAGATTACGTCACAATGAAGTGGAATTATTCACCAAAGGCCCCAAATCAAACAGTAGCAAAAAAGGAGCAACAGTTCACCACCCGCCATTGTTCTCACACAGCCACTAGGCCTGCTGGACAGTAGCGTAAACTTTATAGAAAGGATCATTTAGAAAAAAATTATTCTCCCCATCTAATTAAGCATGACTCCTTTCTCCCTCTAGCATTAAAACTGAGCAGAAATGATACATTCCACCTTTTAGAACACCTGAAAATCTTTTCAGATTCTAATCCCAGCCAACTAATGTGGATGGCAAGCAAGTCCCTCAACTCTGTAAATCCAATGTTTTGGAAGGAGCCACTGTGTTGTTTCTAAGCCAGAGAGGGAAAGCAACTTACAGCTGGAAACACAAAGTCAATAGAGAGAAAAGCAAGAGAAAATGGCCACCAAAAATACCAACCGGAGGAAACAATTGATTGCTCCAAGCTATTCAATGGATGAGAGCATGGAAACTCACTGCATTCTTCCCAGACATACAGTAACTGGATTTTATTAATATCTTACAATGTTGGTGCGTCCCAAAGCAAAATCTGAAGACCACATTGATGTATTTTTCTCTCCTCATCAATAAGTAACAACACCCACCATGTGTGGACATACCTCATATGGGTGGAATACCTCATTCCATGTATGGCAAACCCACTAGTAATGAATCCATTAGCAGAAAGCATTGGCAACAATTGCTTAAGATAACAAATAGACTATAAAAAGCATCTTATGGTAGGTGAATGTCCTTGGGGCAAATTGTCATTTAAAATTTATGCTTTTGTTGGATATATTCCCCTCTAGCAGTAACGTGTCAAGGATATTTTACCTTCTCATTCTACTGAGGGTTTTAAAGTAATCTTGATTACAGAATTCCATAATCCAGCCTAAAATGGAAAAGCCATTATAATTTCTATCTCCCAATTTTGTTGAATCTAGAGACCTTCAGGCTAGCAGGGTATTCGGTGAATGTACTTCCCAGCTCCTGGTAACTTATCTGATTAACAGTACAATGTGGAAATTTACATCAGCCACAGAGAGGGCGATAAAAATGGAGCTATTAACATGGAGCTCTTCCAGCACGTGGAGTCACGGAAATTAGATCTGTGAAGAAAACCCAGTCAGCTACAATGGAGGTGATTACTAGGCACTTCATAAACAAATTGCGGTTCGAAGGCAAGTCATAAAAAGCCTCCTCCAAAAAAAAGTTATTGGAAAAATGCATTTCCTTTGTGATGTGTCCAGCTTGTTTCTTGGCTCAGGCTTGTAAATTGTTCTCACTGATTTTTAGAAACATCCTGGTTCTTTTCACTCCGCTGCTCTCAGCCTATGCGAATCACTTCCATATGACAATGATCCATGGGGATATAGGGCTTGATGAAAGCGAGATCCTTGATGCCCATGGCAGGCAGGCTCTGGCCCCTTCCTATTATTGTGATAGACTGTCTGTCGCTGTGTTAATTTTGGTTCAAAATCCACATGATGTGATTCTGAACTTGCAGGCCAAAAGCAGCAACACAGAATCAATCCTCAAGTATAGATGTGCTAAATTGAACAGTCTCCTTGTTTCAAGCATAAGAGGTTCTCTACTCTGAGAATGCTATGGGTAGGAATATTTTGTATTGCTATAAGGATTTAGTAGCTACTGGGTGCTTCTGGTTTTAAAAATCACAAGGACAGCCAAAGGCAAGCAGACCCTGATATCTGGACTCCATAGGTGTTCAATAAATGTCCTTTTAAAGGAACAGATAGCATGAAGTTATTAAAATTCAAAGTAGCTCTATGTATGCAAGAGAGGAGTCAATACTTTGATTTCAGGTTGTGATGCCAATCCTGAATCTAAATGACAGCTATCAAACTCCAGACCAAACTGGGAAGAGTCGTGGTAATGTTTCTATAACACACCCCACCGGGAGAACTGCAGGGCCTTCTCCAGTCTTTTAAGCATCAGCCATAACTCATAAGGTCTATATTAATTCCTTCCTCCTGTGATTAGTCCTTGTCTTAGTCCATTCCTGCTGCTTTAACAAAACACCTTTGACTGGGTAACTTATAAACAACAGAAATTTATTGCTCACAGTTCTGGAGGCTGGAAAAGCTAAGATCAAGGTGCCAACAGATCTGATGTCTGGTGAGGGTCCACTTCTAGAGGGTGAAACCTTCCATGTGTCCTCATATGGCAGAAGGGAGGGACAAGCTCCCTCAGGCCTCTTTGATAAGGGCACTGGTCCCATTCATAAGGGTGGAGCCCTCATGACCTAATCACCTCCTAAAGGCTCTACCTCTTAATATGACAGCATTGAAGATTAAGTTTCCAACATGTGAATTTTGGGGGAACACCAACATTCAGACAATAGCAGTCCTCATTAAGAGTTACACTTTCTCTTCCCAATACTAAGCATATTCTTATTCACTTTGTAGATACTCAAAACAAAAAACTCAAAAAGATACCTGCGCTCGAATGTTTATTGCAGCACAATTCACAATTCAAAGATGTGAAGTCAACTCAGTGCCCATCAATTCATGAATGGATTAACAAAATGTGGTATATGTACACCATGGAGTACTACTCAGCCATAAAAAAGGATGAATTAATACCTTTTGCAACAATTTGGATGGAACTGGAGACCATTATCCTGAGTGAAGAATCTAAAGAATGGGAAAACAAACACCACATGTACTTGCTATTGAACTGGAACTAACTGATGAGTACACATGTGCACAGAGGGTAGTAAAATCCAGTGGAAGTCAAGCAGGGGAGAAGGGGGAGGAGAGGGGCAAAAACCTACCTAATGGGTACAACAAACACTATTTGGGTGACAGGCACCCTTATGGCCATGACTTAAGCATTACAAAAGCAATCCATGTAACCAAAAACATTTATACCCCCTTAATATTTTGAAATTTTAAAAATTTTTTAAAAATTCCAAAATGACCCCTAAAAACCACAAAATAAAAGACAAGTTAGATTGAATTGAATTAAAACATTAATACTTGAATATTACCCATGAGCTCCATAGCACCATCAGTCTCAAGTGATTTTGTGCAAAGAACAGCAAAGCACCCTGTGAGCTGTTCAATTGAATGGGCAACGAGACAGCTCTAGCAGCAAGTACACCAGCTCGAGACGAACTGGCTCAATCCATCCCACAGTGAGGGGAAAGCACAAAGCTGAAACAGAACCAAGAGTTGCATCTGTAGGGAAGATTACAATTAGTCAATCCATCAGTCAGATCATAACCTGAGAGCCAACAGTGTTCATGGTATACATATCTTTGTGGAAGAAACCATTGGCAGTAATTATTAATAAAAACTGTATCTCCAAATAGGAAAGAAAATAAAATTTACTTCCCAGATAATGGAACCTCCTTTTCTCTTCTAGGACCCACAGCAACGTCTATGGAAACTCCCTAGTGATAGCAGCCATGGTATGTCTTTGTATAAAATGAGAGGGGCTGGAGTTCTAGTCTTACGCTTTGTGAACTGGGAGAGAACAGAATTTGCAATTGTATCAGACACCCCTTCCAGGGAGACTGTTCCGTCATGAGAAAAATAGTTCACATAAGAGTTAACTGCTCTATAATAGGGGTTTGGGGGTTATTCTTAAGATTACTCTTAAACCTAGACATTATACTTTAGGTTCCTCTTGATGAAGCTCTGAAACCTCCGTAATTACCAAGAAGAGACAGCCTTGGGGTATAAATCCCACTTGGGACCCTAGACACGATGCTTTCTTCAGCTAGTCACCTCCATGGCCACTCTGCTTCCAAGGTCATGACGATTGGCACTGAAACACATTCTTACACTTTGCTTACTTTTCTTGATTAGCATGAACAAAATTTATCCAGGATCCTTCTATAGAAACAGCCAAACCCAGTGTGTACCTTAATACAGTCATTCATCACAGAACGACGTTTCAGTCAATGAAGAACCACATATACATCCATAGTCCCACAAGATAATTATCACACCCTGTATTTTTATTGTTCTCTGTTTAGATATGTTTAGATACACAAATATTACCATTGTGTTACAGTTGCCTATAGTACTAAGTAACATGCTATACAGGTTGGTAGCCTAGCAACAATAGGCTATACCATATAGCCTAGGTGTATAGTAGGCTTATACCATCTAGGTTTATATAAGCCACCCTATGATGTTTGCACAACAATGAAATCGCCTGTTGACACATTTCTCAGAATATAACCACGTCAAGTGACACGTGACTGTACCTTTATCTGAAAAAACGGAATGTGAGTGGGGTGAATGAAATCATAATTGATGATGCCTCTCAAATGAGCTCAGTCCCTGGAACTCACATGAAGAGTCACTCTGCAATGGAATTGTAATGCTGGGGGCCCTGTGACTGCAGGAGCTGGACTCTGGGAGGAGACCAGAATGATGGCAGCAATGCTGGCCTCAGCCTGGGAGCCACGTGTCCTCACCAGCCTTGCAGCAGGGGCGTTATGGGACCCTGGGAGAACAGGCTGGATCCTTGGGGACCAGCCTGGGTGTGCTTCCAGATTCTTCTGGAGGGATTTTTGAGTATGAACTAGGTTTATAACCTGTTTTAACTATTATGGAAAATTTCAAGCATACACAAAAATAGAATAGTCTATGTGGCCATCACCCTGTTTCAACAATTGCGAAGCTGTAACCAATCTTATTCCATGTGCACCCCCTTCGCATGCACACACACACTTCTATTATGAGAATCCCACAATCATAACATTTCGTCTGTAAATATTTTGGTATATACTTCTGAAGGATAAGGACGCTTTAAAAAACTCCAATTCCATTATCATCATATAAACATTTTTACTGTTAGCCACGTCCCTCTGATGGTGCTCCCAGGCCGAGGCTGCCTGGAAGACAAGCCTGGCTCTGCTAGAATTCATGATGACCACACCCTCGATTTCATTCCATACTCCCTCAAACAGCCCGAGGAGGAGGAGGAAAATTTGCTCTTGTCTCTACTCAATCACAATGCTAAAACGGTAACATGCTTGGCTTTCAGAGGCCTCAATGTTGATGAGTGTGACAGATGCAAAGTGAGCAAAGGACAGAACTAGATTCTGCTATAAATTACACAGGAATTTGGTGTCATGTTCAGCTGGGACACATGTGAGGGACCCCATACTCCATAATGAAGAGCTGACATTTTTTTAAAATGGAAGAAATCTGTTTTCACTTAAAATGTTGTTGCTGTGGGTTCATATACCACATAATTTTTTTTTTAACATGCAGCTATTGGTTTTGAAGAAAAACACACATGGATTTTGGAATCTGTGGCACTTCAAATCACAGCATGGTTTCGGAGGAGAGGTGCCCTGTCTTGGGCAATCCCCCACTTTTCATCTTCCCTTTTCATTTTCCTACCTTGTAAGAGAACACGGAGGTTTACTTAGGAAAAAACTCCCTTCGGTGTCTAGAGATACTAGTCTGCCTTGCCCCGTTATGCCATCCAATGTGAAATAACCGGATGCTGTCACGTGCTGGCTGGGTTTGGAGGTGGCTCGCCAATCAAAGGCATCTGAGCTCAGTGGTGAAATCAGCACCCTTTCTGTGGAAATACAGCTGATGGTGTTGCTTGAACACGTCAGCTGTACCTGGTTAATCTTGTGGCTGTTTTCCTGTCTCCATGTCATCAGCCCACTCTCCTGCCAGCGAGGTGCTGAGGAAGGTGCTGCAGGTGTGGGCGATCGTCCTGGTGCTCAGCCCAGGCCCCCCGTGCGTGCTCCTCGTTCAAGAGCTTCTGCTAACCAGCGGCACCCGCACCTCTTTTATCAAAGGCCTGCCCTTGGACTGCTGGAACCCGTCTGCGAGCTGCTGGAAAGTGCCTGGGGCTCGCTGCCCTCCTCCTCCCACAGCAACCATAAGCGGTTAACAGGGAGAGGGCAGCCCAGCTCTGTGGCCTCAGGTCACGACAGTTCCCCAGCATGGTCAGGCTGAAGATAAAAGCCACCCTCCACGGGACTCTGCCCGAGGCGGTACTCGACAGCCTCCTCTTCTCTGTCCTCTTCCTTCCCCTTCATGCCCTGCCCACTTTCCCCAGGGACCACATTCTTAAAAAATCACTTGCACAGGAATCCTCACTTCAACATCTGCTTCTGGGGAACCCGACCTAAAACAGCAGATCGCTGAGGACCCCCGTCATTTATTTTGAGTATTCTGGAGAACAGCATCGCTTCTCCACACACCTGCATGGGAACCCAGGGACAAGTGCTTCACGCATTCCCAGAGCACAGGCAGGAGGCAATTCTCACCTCTTCCTCCGTCTCTGCAGCAACAGAGGAAAGGCCATCGAGCTTGGGAATCTCAGCTGTCAATTGCCAGCAGTGTGACATGGATGTTCCTTAAGTAACCTAGGCCTCTGTTTTCCAAAGTATTGTTTTTTTAAAAACAATAATACTGGCCTCACAGCTGTCAGGATTAATGAGATAACCTAACCCCATGCCTGGTACATAGTGGGTGCTCGGTGACTACCCTAATCTGCATTTTTATGACAATGCCCTCTAGATCAGAAGTTACCCGAGGCCCATCAAAGGAGCCAGATGCCTGTGCAGTGGGGCTCTTCCCTGCCTCCGTCTGCCTGCGCCTGTGGATTCTCTGCACTTCCAGGACAGGAACCAGATGCTATCATAACTGCATGAAAAAAATGGTCCCTCACCAAGAAAAAAGGCCCTTGACGGACTTTACTGGGGCTTTATGAGCCATCAAGTGCAGCAGCTGTATAGTTCCAGGGAATGTTTCCACCCAGCGATTGTTAAGCAGCAGGCGATATTTTATTATCTTTTCCCCTCTGTTTAATGTGTTGTTCACCTTCTGCCGGGATTGTTAGCCTTGATTATCAATCTCCACATAAAATACAGGAATATCCTATTCTTGTTCCCCTCTCAGGGTCTCTCTGCGCTGCTTGTTACTGTCAGAATCACACACTCGTTAGCCGAGAGAACTGGAACCTGCGCTCCCAGGAGCCGGCAGATGAAATACAGGGGAGGACGAGGAAGCACCGACCGTCCTGGAGCATCAGAAAATTCTATAATCACAGCAAACAAGATGCCAGCAACAGAGAGAGAGACTCTCTTATTCAGTTGTGGCCAAGGGACAGACATCTTGGGAAAAAGTATTATTTTTTTAAACTGTACTCTTCCATCCCTTAAAAGGCAAACCTGGCGTTGTGTCCTTCGGGAGCCATCGGGCTTCCTATGTCTTCACTTTCAAATGCGAATCTCACACTCAGCTCCTTCCTGGTGATTAACATTGGGCAGTGATGTCTACATGGGCCACACCCTCTTAATTATGGTGGTAGATGCCAGCTGTATTGCTCTCCAGGTTCCAAGTATGCAGATGGCTGGGGTTCACAATCCCAAAGTGCCACTTTGGAATTCCTCAGGAAGCCAACGAGGGAACGCCAAGCCATCACCTGTCCTTTTTCTGAGCGACTGCACCGATTTGGATTTTTATACCTTCCTGTCTTGCCTCCTTTTGGGCATGAAACAACCCAGGTGCTGGGGGGAAATGCCGAGCATCTGCTATGCTGACATTCACGTCCAAAACGTGGGACGCCAGAAGTCATTGCACACCAGCCTGCCCAGGAGTCTGTCTCCTACCGGAGAACGCCCGTTACACATGTCCAACCTGGACCTGCCGAAGGGACTTCTAAATCCTCACAGGCTTTCAGCCAAGGTCAAGCACTTATGTCAGCTGATTTGTTACTTGATAAAAATGCTCAGAATAATGGAGCCACTTTTAGAAATGATGCAGAAAAGACTATTTCAGAAACAGACGAGAACAGCCATTATATTGGACTGGAGTCCTGATGTATTTAGCTGAGAATTCCATCTCTTCCTGTGCAAGAGAGGCAGGTTTTGACCCTCGAAGGAGTCAGAAGTTGGGGATTTGCTCCCAAACACTTCTAGCTTTGTCTAATAGCTTCCAATCAGCCTACCATCTGGGAATGAATCTGGACCTGCACATTTATATTCTCAGTTGCAACTATGTCTTAGGATGTGCAATACAGCTTGTTTTGTTTTTCCCTAAGGCTGCTCCTTCCCCGTTCGAAGAGATAATTCCAAGACTTAATGAACAGTCT
Organism: Lepilemur ruficaudatus; assembly: GCA_963574885.1. Taxonomy (NCBI): domain Eukaryota; kingdom Metazoa; phylum Chordata; class Mammalia; order Primates; family Lepilemuridae; genus Lepilemur; species Lepilemur ruficaudatus. Next base: position 13,024 of record CAUYRT010036249.1, read on the forward strand.
ATACACACATGTCAAATGAGCTACTCAGATTCCCTCCTAGGTCTTGTCACATCCAGACTGTGGAGTTCTTCCAACTGCCTATTTGCAAACAGAAGTCCCACTACTCCCTGATGGTTTTTGCTTCCTTTTTATATTTTAAGGTATACCTATCAAAACTTCATAAGAACTTCAGCTAAGTCCTTAAGTTCTCTTCCTCCATTATGAAGTTTCTCAGCTTCTATCATTTCATAAGAATAGTTTGAATTATCGTACCCAAAATGTTTCTCCTTGCTCTCATGAAAGCTCCTCTGACTCATCTCGTCCCATTTATTCTACCTTGATGATGTTTCATTACCTGGAAGAATTTAGTCTTTTGTACAAATTTGGACATTTCTCATGGCACTTTCTTATCTTGATCCCTTGTATCAAGTATTAGTTTATATGGTCTATACTTTCATATGGATGAAATCTTATCATGTGGAGTCTTCTGTTTGTAGAAGGGGGGAGTCTGGTTTCTTTTACTTACCGTAATTATTGTGAGATTTATCCACGTTGTTGCATGTAGTAATAGTTTCAGTATTCTGAAGAGCATTCCATTGAATGGATAGCCACTTTTTTTTATCCATTTATCAGTGGGTGGATATTTGGGTAGTTTCCAGTTTGAGGCTTTAACAATACTGCTGTGAACAATCGTGTGGGGGTCTTTGTGTGAACATATACGTCTTCGTCACTTTTTGGTAAATACCTAGGAGTGAAATGGCTGGGTGGGATTCGAGTCAAAACTCAATTCTACTGCCCCTGGTATGACATACTTTTAAAGACTTTCTGAAAATCTAGATAAAGTACATCCTCTTTTTGTCCTTTATTTATGTATTTTCTCAACAAAAGTAAACATAGTTCTCAAAGAGTAAGATAAAGAAGTAAAAATGCATAGGGTCTTGAAATTGTGTCTGCACTTTTTTCAAACTTTCTTTATCCACCAGGACTGCTCAATCTTACCCTCTGTAAAGTGGCATACAGCAGTTATATGGTCCAGGTCGAAAGCAATCCCACAATTTCCCCACTCTTGGAAGCTCTGCAGAGTACAGGTGCTAAAACATTTAAGAAGCTAATCAAATTCATCCCACCAGCCCAGCTGGGGTGTATTATTTGAGTACATGGAGGAATTTATGGCTCAGAACATAGTGGAAAGTAAAGATGACTTTCCTGTGTTTTGTTTTCTGATGCTGTTAGACTTGTTTTAAACTTTATGGAAAATAAAAAGCCAAAAGGAGAGAGAGACAGACAGAGAGAGAAAGAGATTAGAGAGAAGAGTAACAAGAGAGAAAGCTTAGAGGAAAAACACAATGACACTCAATTCTTAGATTCTATGCTTAAGGTAAGTGACTTCCCTTATCTTGAAATATTTTCTAAAGCAAAGGTCAAAAGACACGAGGTGAATTATTGCTTGGATTTCAGAGCCATAGTGGAGACCTTGTTTGAGTTGTCACCCTCAATGCCTCTTTTGTGAAGGGGGCAATTACGGAATTAACAGGTTGTAATTTTGAAGCTCCAGGTGCATAGGAAATAGTCCTGTTATTTTTAATTTATGAGCTCCTGTAGCAATAGACTTAAGTTAGGATTTTTTTCCCCTGAATGTGTAAAGAAATACTAGTGATGTTTAAATTTACTGCAGCTTGAACAACACTTCACCTTCCCTCCTCCCACCCACCAACCAAGCAGGATCTAGGCTCCATAAATCAATGTTCCTCAGATGCCCAGGTTTAAAGGAAATAAAGTATATGCAAAGCAGTAAATCCACCACAGATCTTTGCGGCTGCAGTTGGCAATCAGGACCACAGGAGAAGTGTAAAGATTAATGGTATCTATTTTCATTTTCTCTATCTTTAGTGTGAAAGCTAAAACTAAATGCTCAGCATCTTAATAAATGATATGAGATTCCCCGATTTACCCAAGACACAGGATTCTGTTCAACATATCCACAGGTGGGGACCCTGAGGAACAAAGGATGGAAGCCTGGAGGTCAGCAGAAGGAGGGAATGATGAGCCCCACCTGGGAGCCAGCACATGCATCACCTCAGTAGCCTGAATGTTGAGAACCATGCACCAGGAGCGACCTCAGCCAGTCTCCGGTGAATTGCACTGAATGCAAATTATTTTCTTGTTCAACTGAGGACTGAGTCCAGCTGTGGTGGTCAATTTCACGTGTCAACTTGGCTTATGCTATGGTGCCCAGTTCTTTGGTCAAAGACCAGTCTGGATATTATGAAGGAATTTTCGAGATGAGATTAACATGTAAAATCTATAGACTCTGAGAAAGTAGATTACCCTCCATAAAGTGGGTAGACCTCATTCAATGAGCTGAAGGCCTTCAGAGAAAAGGCGGAGGTGGCCCAGAAGAGGAAGGAATTCTGCCTCCAGACTGCCTTTGGACTCAAGGTTGCAACATCAACTCTTGTTGGAATTTCTAGCCCTGCTGATTTTGGATTTGCCAAGCCGCACAATCACATGAGTCGGCTCTGCACACCACAGAGGGGAGGACGGTGGACAGTTGAGCCTTTCAGTTCTGAGCCTGTTGACAAATGTCTACATTCCAAATTCAAGCTGCCCTTTCCATTGCCACCGCTGACAACAAAGGGGGCCGTGTAGCTGTGTCAGAGGTTCATCACTCAGCATCACACAGGCTTGGGTGGGAGGCTGCAAAAGGGTGTTTCATTGGCAGAATCTCCCAACTGAGAATTTAGTATTCAGTGTACATAAGGAAAGAAACTCAGCAGGCTATTTGGAAGAAAATTCCTTTCAACTAAGTAATTCTTTATGTTAAAGGAAAGCGCTCACCTTAGGGACATGGTTGGGCAAAAGTACTTTGTTCCCAAGAAGAAGTAATGAGAAGGAAGCCCTCTGGCTTCAGGGCAGGTAGCACACTCACTTTGTCCCCTGCTCTGAGCAGAGGCTTCCACAGTGCACCAGAAACACTACTCTGAGGGTGGAACTTAGTTATGTTTCGACATGGACGAAACTCCCCCAGGAGGGACAGGAGGAGGCTGACAAACTCTCCATGGCAAACTCCATGATGATTCTGAGACACTCACCAAATGTTTATCGTGCGCTTGCCATGTGCCTGCGCCCCGCTCTAGGAGCTGAGGATGCAACAATGGAACAAGCTAGGCAAGTGCCCCTTTCCATGGATCTTAGTTCTAGGAGAGGATCCAGGAAATAGACCAGTAAGCAAATGAACAAATATGACAATTTCTGATAATATGTGCTGGGAATAGGCTGTAATTTCTAAACAACCTAATGACTCAGGGAGAGCAATACTGGACAGTTTTGCGAATTTCTCTGTCCTGAATTTCCATGTGGTTTCTAACTGTCCTATAATGGGACTCATCTCGCTGGACTGAGAGCTCCCTGATGGCAGTGGCTGTTCTTTTGCTACCCTTGGTGTCTAATACAATCCCTGGCAAATAACATGGGCTTGCTGAATACTTGCTGTATGGATACATGGATAGAAGAATGAATGAATGAAAGAAAGAGGATGTATTGCCAATATCTTACACTAACTTCCCTCAGAGGCATCCTTGAACAGGGAAGAGGGTGCTAGTGGTTTTAACTGGGAGGTGACTCCAGGAGGCAGCCGTAGGAGAGTGGGGAAGTAAGACAGGAGGGAAGGAAGATACCAGAGGCTGTGTCATCAAGCAGATTATGGATGTGGGCAACTTGGGCACAATCCTACTTAGGAAATCTGAAAGATAGGGTAGACCACGTCCAGAGCTATCCCAACCAAGGGACAAGGGAGCTGAGGGGTGTATTTACCAACTCCTGCCAGTCTTATCTGGAGCCGCTCCCAAGAGGAATGAACCCCCCGGCACTTCTGGCCTGCCCCATGCATGGGTGCAGGCAGCTCCGGCAGCCAGAGAAGACCCCTGGGCAGAGCCACAGGTGCCGGGCCCAGGAGCGGTAAGGTTTTGTGCAGAGAATGATGAGTGGCAAGGGGACAAGGGGATGGGGGAGGGAGACCAACAGCACCTCCTGTAGCCACTGGATTCTTCTTGTGAATTCCTGGGGACTTGGAGAGAGTGGTGTTTGATGGGCCCACAGAGGTGGGGGTGTGGAGGAGGCTCTTGCAGCAGGTCGTACCATCACCAGGTTGGGTGTCATGACACACTGGGACTCCCTGGTTCTCTTTCACTACCTCTCTCTCAATTTTTAACCTGATCCCTGGAGTTCCTTCAAGGGTGAAGACGAGGTCTTCTTTTTTTTTTAAACAATTTTAGCTGGTGAGAGTAGGTATAGAAACCTAAGACCACTGAGTGTGCTTGTCCTCCCTAGAAAGTGCCTCTAAAATTCGGGATAGCCAGTTTAAAAAATACTGTTTTCCCCACAAATGCCACCTTGCCACTTTCAGTTGAGTACCAAAGAGACAGCTATGATAATAAATGGGAATTTATTTGAGAAAAAAACGAACCCCATTTATATTTTGAAGCGCCTAAAAGACTAGAAATAAATGTTGAGTGATGGTTTATTTTTGCTTATTTTTTTTTTTATTCAAAGTGGCTGGCCTGGTGCTGATTACATCCTTTGTCACTACAGGCCCCCGAGACAATTGCTCTTTCTTTGTCACCGCCAAGGCCCTTTCTTTCCTTTGCTGGGGCTTAAAAGGACAGACCATGGACTCTTAAAGCTTTGGTTTTGGAGGATGCCAAGAAAATGACATGGGCTATTATTTCTAGGCTCTTGAAATTATATTTCCTGAATTTCAGTGTACTTCATGAACAAGCACACCAGGTGCTAGGAAAAAAGCATCTATTACAATGTGATACTAAGATCATTTTTGCATACACTAGAGAAAATGATAGATGATTATCAGAAATAGTGTACTTCTGAGTCTAACCATGTTGAAATCAATAATGAAAAATATTCCATTTACTATCACTAATACTAGGTACCTGGCATGATAAGGACCCCGGCTCTACAATAAATTGTGCTATTTTCAAGCACAATCCCATAGCTTCTTTTAAGTATTTGACTCTTTTGAAAAGCAAGACAGACCTTCGCTTTCAAGCATGGTTGACTCATTCTTTCAACATTCATTTACTGAGCTCCTACTATGTAACAGGCCTGATGCGAAGTACAGTGGAAAGGATTAGACTCAGTTCCTGTTCTTGTGAAATCAGATAAAAATAATAGAAACATTCATCAGAGAGTAATCAGATAGAAGAAATAGAAACATTCATTATTTCCATTTTAGAGGCAAGAAAATAAAAATCCCACCTTCAGGGACATTTCTCAGTAGAAAAAGCAGAGAGGTCAACTAGGTCTCTCTCTGTTTCAGTTCTACCTATTTCTAACCAAATCATTGTAGCAGTGTTCCTTAAATTCCTCCTTCCTACACCTTCAGTGAGGAGCCAATTTCGCATTCAGCCAAAAGACAATGCATGGACAGATTTGTGTTTTCGTCAACAGTATGATTCATCAGCACACAGAACCTCTACCCAACACCACATAATATAATACATCTTTAGTTTTTATAATGTCTTCCACATGATTTTATCCCTGAATGCTTTACATACTTCACTAAGACAGCTATAGAATTAAAATAATAAATCAAAGCAGGGGGACAGAAAGCAAAGAAGTTTATTCAAGAGAGCAAAAGACAGGTTTTCAACAAGACAGGAAAAAGATGGAGAGCCCCACTTTGTTTGTGCCAGCGCTGTAACTAATAACTCTTTTCTCTGTTTTAACTCTTTCTTTGGTTTCTCATCCCAGGCAGCATCCCTTGTCCCATCCCTTACAAATCCTCCTCTTGAAATGACAACCAGGTACTTAGACTTTAATAACAATCTCAGTTTCCCAATGCTGCTTTTTTTTTCATGCTTTGTTACAATGCTATCTCCCCACAACATCCTCAAGCTAAAAGAATAATTCCTGAGCGTGTTGTCTGAACTGTGGGAAAATATGCAAACGTCTCAAAGAACTTCAGTGGAGGACAATCTGGAGACTTAGCTGCTTGTTTCCCTTTTGTCTGGAGTTCATTCATTCCACAAATGTTCATAATACAGAAGGTATTTGAACCATTCATTCCACAGGGGTTGCAGAGGTAGGATGAGTGCAGTTTTAAATAGGGAGGTCAGGGAAGGCCTTACCCAGAAAGCTGCATTTGAGCAAAGACCTGAAGGCAGAGCAGGTTGAGCCACTCTGGTATCTGGAGGAAGGGCAGAGCGAAGAGCAAGAGTGATGCCTATGAGGAGGGAATGGTCTTGGCACTTTTTAAGGAAAAGCAAGGAGGTCGGCTTGCCTAGATCAGAGTAAGCAAGAGGGAGGGTGGCAGAGGAAGAAGGGAGGGGACAGATGGTATGGAGAGAGATATCCTTGGAATTCATTGAAAAACCTTTAGCTTTTACTGAGATATGAAGCAATATTTTAGTAACTAAAAAAATGTTTCCCCCTACAGCTTCTTGGGTACACTTTGCATCCTTTTTCTACTTTGGTCTCACTCACCATCCTCGCGTTGAGACTGTTCCATGATCATCTACACATTACAGCCCATCTTGAGTTTGGAGAAAGGAAACATAGTGGCTAACAGAGTTTGATCATTCAACAAACATTTGAGTGTTCTTTTAGGTACTGGGGCTTCAGCCAAGCACATAGACACAAATGTCCCCACCCTTTGGAGCTTACATTCTAGTTCATGGGCTCTGGAATCAGATAGCCTGGTTCACATACCTACTCACTGCCTGCAGCTGTGTGAACTTGGTCAAGTTACTTCACCTCTCTGTGCTTCCGTTTAGACATCTAAACAATGGGAAATAACGGGACCAACTCATGGGAGTTTTCAAAGATTAAATGTATATAAAGGACTCAGAAGAGTGGTGGCATAAACATTTAAACCTCAATAAATGTAGGCTATGATGATTTTTGAATAAGTATTGGCCAGGCATGGTGGTGTGTGCCTGTAGTCCCAGCTACTTAGGAACCTGAGGCAGGAGGATCTCTTAAGCCCAGGAGTTTGAGGCTGCAGTGAGCTATGATGACTCCACTACACTCTAGGCCAGGAGAAAAAGCAAGACCCTGTGTTTCAAAAAAAAAAAATACATACTGAAGAAAGGAAACAAGTTCTAGAGGTACTGCAGTAGGGCAGTGATAGAAGTGTAGACTAGGAAACAAACTCAAGAAATAAATGCTGGATAAAACTATCATCTCCCCATCGATGGTCTTCTCCTTCAGTACACAGGTGTCTGCTCTGCTCTTTCTGAATTTATTCCATGTCACCCAATCCCCGCTTTTCAGCCCCCAATCTTTACAATTGCCACAGAAGGCCTCAGTATTCATTAGGCAGGACTACAAAGTGCCATGTAGAAACACTGTAAAGGTGGGCATGACAACAGTCATCTACTCAACAGAGAATGTGGAGAATTCGTTGGATTTTCAGCTGAGGATAGAACTTATTGCAAGTGCCATCCTAACATCACCTCCAAGGTTTAGAAGAAGTTTACAAAGTGCTATCACATTTTCATTTAATCCTCACCATAATCCTAGATACGACAATCTCCATTTAACAGAAGAAACTGAAGCTTAGACAGAGGTTATATCACTTGCTCAAAGTCAGAATGTCAATGACAGGCTGAGGCTTCAACCTTGGGCTACTCCATATCTTTTTGTTTGCTTTATCCAATATCCTTCTCCCCAACACAGGCCAAACATCAGTAAAAAACAGACGCTCAAAATGTGCAATAAGAACTAGAAAGCCTAACCCTGAGAGTATTTGACAAGAATCACTGGGATCTTGGCCGGGCGCCGTGGCTCACGCCTGTAATCCTATTACTTTGGTAGGCTGAGGTGGGAGGATCACTTGAGTTCAGGAGTTCAAGACCAGCCTGAGCAAGAACAAGACCTCATGTCTGCTAAAAATAGAAAAATTAGCCAGGTATCATGGTGTGTGCCTGTAGTCCAGCTACTCGGGAGGCTGAGGCAGGGGGATCACTTGAGCCCAGGAGTTGGAGGTTGCAGTGAGCTATGATTATGCCACTGGGGTGACCAAGTGAGACTCTGTCTCAGAAAAATAAAATGAATCACTGGGATCCTTGAGGCTCATTGAAATGGCTTTGCCTTCACACATCCACACCAAGACATGAATTGGGTTTTCAACCCAAGCGAAGCTGTGCAAATGATTCCCAGATGTTGTGAGCTGATTGCCAACACCCCAACCAGCCATCAGTCAGACAAAGGACTTGTTTAATCAGAAAATGCCCCATTTGACACATTCCCTGCAGCAGGAGATAGGAAGGGGGCTGAGAACACTGGTGGTTTTCTTTAGTACAGTTCACCAGCCCAGAATGGTGTGTGCCAAGCCATGAATGCCATTTCTGTTACAGTCTGTACACCCCAAAATAGAACAGTCCTGGGGTTGCATCTTGGATGTTAGGATTATCTTTTTGAGGTGTTTTAGGACTTTTTAACACAGGGGATAATAGTGTAGATATTGAATTATGGCCACATTTTCTTCAGTACTTTCGCTGTCTCTTATAAGCAATTAAGGACGTACTTCATGCAGCAAACACCTGAAACTCTTTCCTGGGGCCCTTGAAATCTGATGGCACTAAATATATACTTGGCCGCTGCTTAATGTTTTCCTTTCATACAGCAACTGAGGTGAGTTAAAGTGAAACTGTATTCATATAACTATGATTCCTAAAAACTCACATCAATATACATGAGTAAGAGCCCTTTTTCCAAGAAGTCCATGGAGTCTTTTCTAAGAAAAGTAAAACTGTGACCCATCAGGAAGAAACAAACAAGAAACCCAGAGGGTAGGGGTTTGGCTTCCAATCTAGGCCTTCGAAGATCTCTGCCCTGACATTGCTTAGCCACAAGGGAAGGACGCAGGAATGGCTGGAGCAACGTGAGCCCAGACTTCGTGTGTCACTGAGGAAGAGACGCCCTCTCTGCAGACAGAGCCTCACGGGAGGCAGCGCAGCTGGGCCAGCACAATGTTGGCTGGATTTAAGCCCCCCTTATCCCTACAATTGGATGTCCCTGTTCCATGAGCAAATGGCACAATTATGCATGTTGGCCCTGACCACAAGTGTCCCATAGGAAGCTCAATGGTAGCCTCGCCTCCATGGGAAGCCATGGAATAGGCAGACAGAGCTGGAACGGGAGGAAAGGGGAAAAGAATAGACACCAATTAAGAATGAGACCCTGGTGAGGTGGTGGGGGAAACAAGGGTAGGTATCATATGGTTGGGGGAAAACAAAACAAGAAACGGAAATAATAATAATAATAATAATAATAATACAGACAAGCTCTGTAATATGATCTCCTAAAAGCTCTTACGCTTTTTTTTGGGGGGGGGGAGTAGAGGTATCCTTCTATCCTAATGGACACAGTGCTGGAAATTAACTGTCCCAAGCTGTAAAACTGGAGGCAGGAACTATGCCCTGTCTCTCCATAGCAAATTGATGCCAAAGAGTTGGATCTTATGCACCCAGATCCATTTTTCTCCTCCTAGATCACTTGAGACCAATTGTGGTGTGTTTAGGATAGTTTCTCTCTGTAGTGTTGTTTATGTATTTATAATGGGAAGAAGCAAGCATCCCTAAAGGGAACTGTACCTGACAGAAGGACAAAAGGAGTGGGAGCAGTTCCACACTCCTTCTCATCCTTCTTTGACTTAATAAACTCCTAGCACATAACCAAGTACCACTGTTCCGTGTTAAGTGCCCAGGGACTAAAGAAAGTCTTCACTGTACGAGATTATATATGAAAAGCATTTGCTGGAAGCAGCACAACAAGGTGCTATGTGAGTTGGCTGTCAGCAAGAATGTGGAAATGACAGTCATCATCCCAGTAATAGCTGTCCATGTGGTGGCGTGTGTATACATAGCACTAAGAGCAGAACAAACGGGTTGACAAGAAGAGACATGTGGTCCTGAAGGCAGGGCCTTGGAGCCAGGGGTCAGGCCTCTTTGTTCAGCTTATCCCCTGACCCCAGGACCCGAGCAGGTCTTGGTTTTAGTGCCACGGCAACCTCTAGACTCAAGGGGATACTGGTCACATCAGTCATCAAAGTCAGAGACACTCAAGAGGCTTGGAGAATGCTGCTAGGTAATGCAGGGAGCCATTTAAAAACAAAGATTGAAGAAATAGCACAAGAGATGGACAGAAAATATAACATCTCTGAGAAAAGAATGGGTCTGGGCCAATGGCAAGGAGGCGGAGGAACTGGTGGGAGGAAATAATGAACACTTGGCAAGTGAGAAAGAGAAAGCAGAGCACATGGACCCCACAAAATGGATTTGATGCCAATGTTATACAGAAGTGTATATCAAAATTTACCCAGAAAATTACAATCCCAGGACGTATTTTTAATCAATAGTAAAAAATTGTATAAAGTCAAACTCTTCACGAGGAGGGTCAATAAGGGGAAGGAAGAGAGGGCCCGCAGAGGGTTGGCCGGGTGTAAGCCCCACTCACCTGTGCAGCGGGATGCCCAGCATCCGAGTGCCACATGTGGTATGCCACAGTGTACACCATCAATTTATACAATTTTTATTAGTCAAAAAAATTTTTTAAAAGGCTAATATCACAAAGAAGGGGACAAGAGAGAGAAAGAGAAGCTCTTTGAGCAAACATATTCTGGAACATGGATTTGAAGGTAGTGAGTAATCTGAAGTCATCAGAACCCAAGAAAACATAATGGAAAGGCATTTACTTTCATGAAGAAAATAGGGAAAATTTCAATAAAAGTCATTGATAATCAAAAATGCCCTTAACATGATTTTGCTTGAAAATTTCATTTGAATTTGGTAAAAAAGATGGAAACTAAACATAAAAGCTGTAAACAAAAAATATTCCAATTAGAAGTGATGTCTGAGGGCAGAACTGAGAGTTCACATGCTCTAACTCCACAGAGCCGGCCACACCATTCTGCCAAAACTTGAAATTGTCTTTGAAAGTCTCATGCAATCACTAGCAGTTTTCACCATTTTTCAAACACTTGCTCTGAATGTAGAATGAAAATCTTTCAGAGGCTCATTTTCTCCATAAATAAAAAAAAAACAACACAATCCTTAATGGCTATTTGGGAAAGAAAAATCAGTGTGAAGATATAAAGTCACCGAATAGTTTCATTTTATTTTCCAGGGTTCAATTCTATGCATAATCCAAAATCAGCTCACTGCTTTTCAAATAAAAATGAAGACTCCTCTGCCTCTACCTACAAAGCTAGAGTTTCACCCAAGAGTTTTTATTGGGTTTCGTGCACTTCATATGTTATAAGGTAAAGTACATAATTAAGCAAATCTCTATCCAAAGTGAACAGTCAACAAATGGGAAGATCTAATCACACCCTACTTCAGCACTTCCTATTAATGTGAAAATAATGCAAAGGAGAGTCCCCCCTGCTTTATGTTCAAAACCAGCACAAGATACTTAACTAACTTGAGGATCTATTTGCCAATCTCTTTTCGGGTCCATTGTTATTTATTTTTTCCAGAAAAAGTGTTTTTCCAAATAATAGGGTACTGAAAATCTTAAGCAAGGACAGCTACTAAGATGCTGATTATTCAAAGATACAAAGAAATTTTGGCAAGAGAGGCATAAAATGACAGGACAGGTGCTTTGGGCTCCATCATTCTCTACAGCAGTTCTTCTCAAACTGTCGTGCTGAAGGACCACTTTTTCTTTTATTTCTAATTACACACAAAATACAAGCCCCAATTTTTTATCCTTAGATTCAACAGATAGAAAGTTATTCTGTCAATAGATGTTCCTAAATGGTTCCTGTCAATTTCTATTCTCATCCCAGACCAGTAACTATATGTGGACCAGCATCAGTCCACAGACCACACCTGGAGCAACATTGTCTAAAGAGGCATCATTGCTTATTCAGAACTGGAATTCTTTTTATAGACGCTGAATTTGAGATACAACAAGGTCCTACCCAGACCTCCACCCACAGTTCTGAAAAGCAAACATTTAAAAGTGAAAGGCTAATTCCACAATATATACATATTTCAAAATACATTGTATACCATAAATATATGTAATTTTTGTTAGTCAATCAAAAAATTTTTAAAAAGGAGAAAAGTGGACATCTGTAACATTCAACAAATTGAGTTTTTTTATTCTTGTTCTACTCATCTTCTCAAACAACTGCATGGCCCACTAATTTCAAATGTGTTTTATAAGCAATGATCATCAGTTTATGATTATGGTGAAAAAATTCTATAACCAAGAGTCTAATTTTCTCCACCCAAATGGTGTGAACATGACCTCCCAGGGAGCCTGGGGTCCCTGCTCAATGGTCTGGGACAACACAGAGGTCCCATGTACAGATGGAGCTAACACGACGGCCCCCGTTGTTGGGTGGCCAGTGTATACATATTTCCTGCTACTTCCCACACATTTAATTTGGCCGCAGGGTTCAGAAGACAATAAACATGGCACCAAAGTACAATCAGACCCTCAAAGCCAATCTTTCAACAAGCCCCATGTGCTGCCTTTATGGTATCTTAATCCAGGATATTAGCTCTCTGTTCCTGTCCTCCTAATCAGAGCCCCTTCCTCATATTTGTGTTTTGAATCTTACCATTCAGAAGGATAACAAGAAAAGCCATACAATATTCCTTCTTGGCAACATGCTAGCTAACTCCATATGGAATTAACATTTGTACAGTACTTTATAATTTTCAATCATTTTAATCTTCACAGCAACCCTGCGGAGTAGGTGTTACCCTAATTTTATAGATGTGGAAACTGAGGCAGAGCTGGAACTTGAACCCAATGAGGCTTCTAATTTCATGTCTGGTGCTACTGTACTTACTCTGTGTTCTATTTCCTTGGGAGCTTGCAAATCTTAGGTAGAGAAAGTTTCCTAAGGTTAAGCTCCAAGTATCAAATAAAAAATGAGTCACAGAGAAAAAAGTAGAGGAGTCTGGTTTCTATTTCTGGCTTTGCTATTAACTAACTCATAGCTGAACTTTACTGGTCCTCAGTTTCCTCATTCATAAAATAAGGAGATGAAATTAGACAATCCCTGAAGTTCTTCCTGCTCAGCTGTTCCTTGTCTCCTGCTCTGTCTCTGCCATGTTGCTAAAATTAAGCAGAAAACATTGTTGAAATACCTTTCTTTTTTGTTCCTTGTGTTTTCAAAGTTTCCAAGATTAGCTGAATAGTATTTGATAACTATCCAGCTAGTCTTTCAAGAAGGAAAACAAATTGCCATCTACTTAATAGTTTTTAAGCAGTTCATTTTTTATAAAGAGAAGATAAATTTGGAAACACAGCCACAGCACTGTACCTACTAAAGTCCTCGTCCCAAGGAGGACGGTCTTTAGAGCCATGTAAACTTAGAGCAGTGGTTCTCGACCCCGGGGACATTTGATAATGTCTGGAGACATTTTTGGTAGTCACAACTGGAGGAGGTGTCTAGTGGGTAGAGACCAAGGATGCTGCTACACATCCAGCACGGTCCCCACAACAAAGTGATCTGGTCCAAAATGTCAATAGGGCCAACGTGGAGAAATCCTGTCTTAAAGAGTGAAGTCAAAGAATGGCCCAAAACTCTTTGTAGTGTTTAGCTGGACCGGTCCACGAGAGAAGCTAAGCAGACGGGCTCATCTGAAACAAACACGGATCCTCATCTGAAACAAACACAGATCCGAACGCCTCTCTTACCGTGCGAAGAAGGAGGCGGCCACCGAGGTGCCCGTGGAAGTCTCGCTGGCCACGCAGGAGCCTTGGGAGGCTGGGATGCTGCTGGCCAAAGGCTTGTCTGCATTGTAGCGGTTCAGCGCTGCTTCTGTCAGTCCCTCCCGGCCATTCTCTGTCATCAGCTGAGAGATCTGCCAAGGAAAATGGATACTGAGCTCATTACCTGTGGCCCACTGCATTCCCTGACCCTGACCGCATCCCTCTCTTTGGGTGAGGGGGCCAAAAGTACGGGGAAGGGGGAGGAAGGCGACAGGGAACAGGTTTACATCCCACCTGCATTCAGTTACATGGGGGTGCTTAGGGTTTCTAGGCTATTTTTTAGCATTTTAGCTGAGATATCTCTTCGTTTTCATTAAAAATAATGGAATAAAATTACCCCCTGACATTGTAACTTTCAATTATGTCTGAGTCTCCCCTCCATTTGGAGGGGAAAGCATCAACCATTATCGACACACTTTTTGTAGCCCAAGACCAGACCGGTAACATCGACTAATGCTGGTTTCTTAACAGGAATGGCTGCAGATGCTCTCAAATGGAGGAGTGGGGCAAAGGTGTGGTTTTATGAAGGGAGAAGTAAGCCTGCTAATGAAGAACATAAGGAATTAAACAAAATACTACAGTGCTTGGTAGGGGTGCTTTGCCACGGGAAGTCAGCAACACAGGTAACTTAGAGAAGCGAATAAAAATAGACAGAGCCATCGTGAATTAACCAACGGGTTTTCTGGAGTGTCCAGATCATTTCAACAGACTTCATTTTCCCACTGGTTCATTAAGATAAATGGCTTCTGTTTTATTTGAAATGATTGCCTTTATAGTGGAAGTTCTAGTGGACAGGGCTGAGTCCATTTTACCTAATCTGCATAATAAGCTACGAGGAACTATACTTCTGGGAAAAATGAGAATCTTGTGTGGAAAGACTTTTGCAAAGTGCTACTCCCATGACAAATGTAATAATTAGGCAGGCAAAGTCTAAATGTGCTATTTGGAAAACCTGTTACTTTAAAACTTCAGTCTATGTGCAAAAGGGGAAAATGTTGTTTAAAAAAAAGAGAGAGAAAAGAAACTCTAGTTCAAAAAATGTTACCAGCCCATTCAAACCCTTTATTGCTAAGTGGAAAATGTTTCTAATCACCTAGAAAGTACAAGGGCAATGAAGCAAAGATCCGAAACAGTTTCCACTTTGTAACTGAGCAGGCCAGTAAGCTAGTGAGAGAATCCCATTTGTTAACCTTTGAACATAAAAACATTTGTACTTTTCATTATTAGCAGAATGGCCAGTACTCTGAGTCCCATTGACTTGAAATTTTGCTCTGCTCAAATTCACGCTCTTACTCAGAAAGGCTTGGCATTATCCAGCTGAAATTCTGCCAACACATACCTTCTTATTCTCATTCATTCCATGCATTGTAAGGAGACTTGACCCAAGTAAGAGAAACCCGGGAGAAGGCAGCAAAAGCAGCTGATGGCCTGAAGGACAGTCCCTGCTGACTGTGCAGAGAGCCCACGCCCCTCTCCCTGGGCTTCCTCTCCTGCCCATGGGGTGTGGGCTCCCCTCCACCGGCTGCTACTGTCCCACAGGAATGAGGCAGGACGAGGGACAACTGAAACAACCTGGGAGCTGAGGATATGACCGTGTGCACTGCTGTCCCCACTAAACAGTAATTATGAAGTTCCACATGGTACATAATGCCATCCTGGACAAGGTTCAAACACAAAACGTAACCCAAAATTCACGGTATCATTTTTTTTCATCAAGAAGCTACAATCTAACACACACATCTGACTGTGACACACAATGACATTTGAAAAAAGCCAGTGAGCCAGTAAAGGAACATGGCATGCAGTTTGTTACACTTTATCTACTTTGATGGGTTCACTAAGGTGGCTCTCATCTGATCTCCTGCTTGTGCTGTTTCCTTCTCATGACTGTATTTCTAATCCAACATTTGGAGGGAGGAGAAGGGAACTCTTAGGCCTCCCACATGTATAGATTGTCCTCGCAAACCTAGAGAGAAGAGACGGGAAGAGAAGAGAGGAACGTGTGTGGTGAATGGCAAGAAGTCTAACACAGAATTATTCAATAACCAATTGCTTTTAGAAATTAGAATCATGAAATGTTCTAGAGCTAGAAGGGATTTCCAAGGTCATCACCTTCAGAATTCTTTTCTACAGATAAGACGCCTAAAGACCAGAGAAGCGATCTGCGCAAGTCAATTTGCAGACAGGAACAGGTCCCTGACTCTTAGGCTGGTCCTAGTCCCTCCTCCCTTTCTCGAACTGCTCCTCACCCCTTTTTTTTACTATTATTTTTTTAATTTCAGCATATTACGGGGACACAAATGTTTAGGTTATGTATATTGCCTTTGCCCCGCCTGACTCAGAGCTTCAAGTGTGTCCATCCCCCAGATGGTGTGCACCGCACCCATTAGGTGTGAATATACCCATCCCCTCCTCCCCCAACCTGCCCCAAAAATCAAATAATAAAACATACACATGGGTATCCACCACCATCAACAAATGTTAACATTTTATCTTAGAAGATATTTTCTAAAAGAAACCAAACATTATATAAAATCAAAATTGCCCATGTCCCTAGTCATGTTGCCCTGCCTGCCCCCCTTTCCGGACAAAGTCAGTATCATGATTTCTATTCTTAAAGGGGCGCTTTCCATCATCCCTCGTAAGAGCCTGGCAGCTCACTTTGCCATCTGCTTCTTTTGAGCATTTTCTAGACTTTGTTCTGCCTATTCCACAATGGGGAGAGGGCAACCCCCACAATGCCTATTCCTATAGACTGTCACCACCTAAAAGTTCATGTTCTCTTTCGTATTTACACTCAGTATCCTCTTCAGGGATTATGAACTTTTAGAAATAATATACAACACTTTGGCTACTGCAACTATTAATTTTCCTCCCCCTCACTTTTGCACTCCAGGGCTCTGGCTTCCCTCAAGGTCCTTGAACACACTTCCTGCTCCTTCTGCCACAGGGCCTTTGCACGTCTTTTCTGTCCATCTGGAATGCTGTTACTTTTCCTTCAGATCCAAGCTCAAACGTCATTTCCTCAAAGAAGCCTTCTTCCAGCCTGTGTTTCCTCTACTGGATGCCTTTACAGAACTGCAATCTTTTTCTTCAGCATCTTTACTTTCATTCATATTATACATTTAATAGTAGGTCATTTTCTCCCACTACACAAATGCCCCAGGTCAGTAGGTCTAGGGCTGGTTTGCCCCCCACCGAACCCCAAGGTCAGTACAATGTCTGGCACACAAAGATTCTCAAAATGTTTGGGGAATAAATCTGAGCTATTCTTACTTTCTACTGCTCACACTTATCTACTTAAATTTTCTTTTCTTAAGTAAAAAGACATTTCTTTTTGAAGTTTTATTGCTTTTCTGTTTTGTTTGATTATTAAGATACAACATTATTTCCCCCCATCCTCATCACTGCCAAACTGTATTATTTTGGCCCACTATGTGACAGTTTGGGGATCAAGAGCTGCCTCTTTTTCAGTCCACTCAACAGAAGAGGCAGCTCACTTGTATGAACAATGAGGCACTCATATAAACCACCATGTACTGGGTGCTTAGTATGTGCTGGGCACATGCACAGACATTTCTTAGAGTCTCCTGTATCTTTAATATTTACTTTTTTTTCTTGCCATTTGTGTATAAACCCTTGGAAGTCAATGTCCTAAAGAAGAGTTAACAAGGTATCTGTCCAACAGCAACTTCTGTTATCTCTGTTTAGTTGTATCTTTATAATTCTGAAAAACAGAAGAGCTAGGTTTGCTCTCAATAGAAGCAGCTATAGCTGCTTTAACAATTAAAATCATAGCAACTTTAGATGATTCTGAGATAAGGTGCCTCCTTGTCAGATAAACTATCATTTTTCATATATACCCTGGCATGTAGGCCTTCAGAGTGCTGGGTTTTAATGGGCAATTTTTTACCAAGGTACTGTTTTGCTTGTTACCAAGATTTTACTCTTCCTCAACCCAGCAAACTATTCCTAGGACAATATCACAGGTTACAACTGAACTGTCCCACCACTCAAATAAACAATTGCCTACTAGATGGGATTTAGCTCTGGAAGAACTTCTCCAATCCAAATTCTTTCTGTGGCTCTCTGAAACTGTGACAGTTTGTCCCTGAATTGCTTTTATGTTAAGCAAAGAAGGTTAACAATCCATATCTATGACAATTATGTCATCATTAACAGAATAAAGGATGACCTTATGTGGTCTACCCTCTTCAATGCTGATTGGCATCTCGAGATTTGAAAAAAAGCTAAACAGAAAAACCCAAGTCAGCCAAAGACATGTGTTCTGTCCCCTCTCTAAAACAATGGGGGGTGTGTGTGTGTACGTGTATAGAAATATTATCTGTGACTTGGTAATGGGGAGGCTTTCAATATGTGATTTTAGCCAAATCTTTAGGTCAAAGAGGGCCTCAGTGGGTACTAGAGGAAGGAAGGGGTCCATGCCCCCGTGCTCAGTGTCCATGGGGTGAGGGGCGTAGTGCCAGGCCTGGGTGTGGAGGCCTGAGGAGGAGGAAGTGCCAGAGCTTTCTCATTTCCTGTGAGTTCTTGAAGGAGAGAGACCCTGGGCCCACCAGCTTCAGCCCTGCCGTGCCACCACGAGTGAGCTCTCACACACCTCGGGCCCTCACTGTGAATGCCCTCAGTTCCGCAGCCTCCCTACCCAGAGCCGGTTCTCAGGAGTGGCGTTCCGTCGTATTCCTTAAGAGATTTGAGGAGTTTGTATTCCATGATTCTGGACACGCCACCTACTCGATAGCACTTCTTCTCTTGGCTTCTGAATTTTATCCCTGGGCAGTGGCCTTTCCTACCAGTCAGTAGGACCTCCCACACTTCAAAAGCAATTGTAAGAAGGGCCTGCTTTTTGCTACTAGCTATTAAATAATAAGGACGCTGTTCTGTATGTAAAAACCTGCCCTGAAAGCCTAGGCTACTCTAACTCCACTGGGTGAGGGGGTGAGTTCTGGAGAAGCCCTGCCCTTTCTCCGGCGCCCAAGCCAGGTGGGTGACCACGAGATAGAACTAAGAGTGGACTTCAGCAGATGCCCGCAGAGCCCCCACTGCAGTCCTGAGATGATCACCTGCAAAAGCTGGATTCCAAGACAGTTCAACCACTTCACCAATGAGAGAAGCTAGAGTCAGAGAGACTGAGCTACTTCCCGAAGAGAAAACAGCTAGTAAAAGAAGGAGCCCATATTGGGACTCCAAGGTATTTGAGGTGGTTTTCATCCTGCATTCTACCCCTCAGTTCAATTTCCCTGCCTTGAACTCTCCCGTGCAAGACCACTTCCTAACTCAGGCTGCTCTCAGGGCCTCCTCCCTGCAATACAGTTAGAGAACATCCCCAAGACAGCAGGAGTTCTCTTGAAACTGTAGCTTCACTGCATAATTCTGAGCCAAGAGCCTTATTTTTATTATTTATTTATTTACTTACTTACTTACTTACTTTGAGACAGAGTCTTGCTCTGTTGCCTGGTCTAGAGTGAGTGCCGTGGCGTCAGCCTAGCTCACAGCAACCTCAAACTCCTGGCCTCAAGTAATCCTTCTGCCTCAGCCTCCCGAGTAGCTGGGACTACAGGCATGCGCCACCATGCCTGGCTAATTTTTTCTACATATTTTTAGTTGGCCAATTAATTTCTTTCTATTTTTAGTAGAGATATGGTCTCGCTCTTGCTTAGGCTGGTTTCGAACTCCTGACCTTGAGCGATCCACCCGCCTTGGCCTCCCAGGGTGCTAGGATTACAGGCGTGAGCCACCGCACCCAGCCAATAGCCTTATTTTTAAAGGACCATGGTTTACCTCTAAGCTTTTTAGACTGTTATGAATTTATTTCTTCTCTTGTGATACAGTGAGATACATGATTCTTCCTGATTAAACTCACGATCAAAAACCTCAAAACATTCATCCAACACATTTGAAAAACCTGAAATCCTCGTGGAAAGGACTCATTATCTTGGTTATGTGTCATTGTCATAGTCTAAAAGCAGCAGCTGAAAACACACTGAGTGGTCCTAATCACAAACTATAGGGGGACTAGATTTTCACCACAAGATTTTGTCTGGTTTAGTTCTCATTAAAACCTGCTTTTAGCTCCATCTTGGCTATACAAGACCATTTCACTAATCAACAGCTTCTGTTACTTTCCAAACACCACATCGTATCCCTTGGGTGGTGGCAGGGGTGGTAAAATGAATACAGGGTGGCAGTATAAGGGACCAGGCTACAGAGAGAGGGTGTACATGTGTGTTTGCACAGGTGCTCACATATGTGTACACACGTGTCCATGCGGGGTCCTCGATGTACATAAGATTCCCATGCACCATTACATGTGCAGTGTGAGCTGCTTTTCACAGGCCACACAGAAATAAAGCTTCTCTCTATATTTTAACCTTAGGGAAGATTCATGTCTTTCAACCACATTTGCATTTCTGCACAGGTACCTCAGTCTGAGGAGCTTAGTATTTGCCAAAGAAACAGTGAATCTTAAATTTGGCTATGATCTTGACCACAGAATCAAGACAAAACATGCTTGCCTCTTACAACGGTTGCTTCCACATGGCAAATTACAATCTGCAAGGCATTGACCTTTAACTCCCCCACTAAAGGACTCAGAGCCACCACAGTGTGTCAGCATGGGGGTTCATCATAAATGGCATGATTGACTCAAAAAGCCACCTCCCTCTGACTCCACCAAGACAGCAGGGAATGCCAAACAGTATCTATTTCCTGTGTAGAGACATGTATGGACAGCAATTGCTTCCTACTCAGTCTTTAATTAAGTACATTTATGACATTATGCCCCCCACAAATCCCAGAAAATAACACTTAATAACATTTTCTCTTATACAATTAATATCTCACTGTCTTGGGAGATCTTTTATTGTTACACTGTTACTTAATGTCTTTTATGGTTTGTAAACAGTGAGTGCTTAATAAATATTTTCTATCTAGATTAGAATAAATCAACTCACAATTATCTTGAAAAAGATCAGTCACAGCTAATTTTTAACCCTTGGTATTGTCTTAGGATGCTTCTATCTGGTCAGTTGTGCTCTTAGGGAATTAGGACACCAGAATACACTTCTATATATATTCTGTAAAATATAAATTATGAAAGGAAATCTGAAAAGGGAAAGCTCAAACAATGCATCCCAAACTGAAGATAAACAATGTGTATGTACCTTGTGCAGATGTCCCACTGCAGTCACACGGACGCTAGAAAGCTGACAGTAGACAGAAGGCCCCTTCCTTCAGCAAGCACAATGCAGTGGTGTGGGCCCACGGAAACCTTAGTTTTTGCTCGTATTAGAGAGAAAGAGAGAAAATGTATGTCCCTTTCTACATCTGAATCTTTGCCTTGACTGCAGGAATATGTCTCAGTCCCTACATTGAGTCACTTCTGGAGCTGACCATAAACATATCTGGCAGAGGAGGCCCCAAGAAGAGGCTCCCTTGAGGAGTGGCTGCCACTCTGCCACCCTACTAGACTCCTCCTTCTGCACCTAGGACAAGCAGCTATGAAGGACTCCTGCTCTGACGACCACGGGTGCATGCTGCTTGCTTCAGTACCACTCCCCCAGGGAGAGGAATGCTTCATTTTGTGAGTTATGTTTATTCCATTCTTGTAGGAAGAGAAACAAAAGAAATGGTGCCCTTCGGAAGGAAGCACTGGGATGCTCCCTAACCCGGGATGACTTCCTCTTCTGCAGGGTCTGTGTCTGTCCACGTCTCCTCAGGACCTGGCTGCCTTCTGCCCTCACTAAGCTATTCCACTCGCTTCTCTCCTTCCCGCGCTTCCTGACCCCGAGGTGTCGGGCAAACTTGTTGATCCCAGTTAGACTTTAATCTCACCCTGCTTATCCTTTCTCTGCCTGGACAGCAGAGCTACCCCGAACTGCAGCGACGCCTTTCAAAGGCAGGGTCAGGCACTCTGCAGCAGCCTTGGGGACCTTTCCTAAGCAGGACTTGTGACGGGGGCAAAAACTGACATCAGCAAGACAAGTTTTTGTTTAGAAGTCTCAGTAGACACCGCAACCAGTTAACTATCGCTCGATTCTTCTCGCTTGAATAAAATGCTCTGAAAATTAGAGCAATGAAATGAATTTTCTCCTATCTCCTCAAAAGAGTTATTTTTCAAGCATATTCCACCCCTCCATAGTGCCCACCACGTCGCTCAGACGTGGGTTTACACCCCCCACCCCCCAATTCCCTAGTGATCGCTCCCACCATTTGAGCACCATAGTGTTAATCAGTCAATACCAGTTTGATGGCGAGTACAAGTGGGGCCCATTCTTCGGGTCTTGTGTCACCTCACTTCGAATAATGGGTTCAA
>CAUYRT010036250.1:0-34109 GCA_963574885.1 Lepilemur ruficaudatus
TGCACGGTGAGGCCAGGGGGAGAAGGATGACTTGTATCCTGAATATCCAACATTCACCATTTTATATATACATACGTATATACACTATATATGTTATATAAATAATATATATTCATTATCTATGAGTACATTTTTTATATATGATATTCCTCACAGTAGACATTGGCATGATAGTATATACAGCATACAAGAAGAGTAACAAAACGTTTTAAAAGATAGGATTTCAACTAAGTGATTTTAAATACACTCAGGTACCCTTTTGCACCCGGTTAGTAAAGATTCTGAAGAAAGAAATCTGGGAGCATCTTTGCGGTGGGCCCAGCCAGTTTCTGGAACATCCGACTGCTGCTAACAAATAGCCTTTTAGTGAATTAAGTGCAAATGAACCAGAAGCTTATGGATCATGTTCTCGCTGAAACAAACAAAGGATCCAAAATTCATAAGAAAAGGTGCTTGGCAAACTCATTTTCGTTTGTTGAACCCAAGCATTTGCAAACAGTTTGATTAATTTTGCCAATTCAAAACCCTGCCAAGTTTCTACTGTCCCTAAGTATTTACTAGCATTTTTCCAGATGGAATTTCCTATCCATATTTCTAAATGTTCCTGGCCATTCTGCCGATGATTGTTTGGAGCGCTTTATATGCACAGCAATAGTACTCCCCATTCTTTGAGAACAAATCCAATGTCATACTAACTTTTGCACATTTTTGCAGCTCACAAAATTCTTCCAAGACTGTCACTCCATTTCATACTCACGGCATTACCCTAGGAGACATATATCATCCCCCTCTCGCAGATGACGAAACTAAGGCTCAGAGAGGTTAAATGACTTCATCGAAGCTACAAAACCAGGAAAATGAAGAACAGGGATTGAAGTCCAGGCGTCCTGATCCCAAATCTACACCAAGACATAACGAGTGCTCTAAGCCCTGAGACCCGCTCTCATCAGACTCTTGCAAAGACGTAAATCTACGAGACACTTGCTAGAAGAACAAGTACCGTCTAAGAAGACAGAACAGACTCTACAAGGGTCAGGATAGAGGACCTTGTTCTCCAACGATTGAGGCGACTGGCCATGACTACTTCATGCTGTTCTCTGTTCTCGATTCTGTTAAGACAACCTCACTCAAAACGTGTTCTCTCTACTTGGGTCCTTAATATACAAATAGCATGACTCATCATTCTGAAACTCATCTGAATATTAATAGAAAGGCTTCAAAGCGCCGGAATATACATGTGAAGAAACCCAACCAAAATGCCAGCTACAAAGTGAGCAGATAGTGTTGTCAACAAAGATGCGTCCCAGTTTTAATCAGCAGATACGCCAAATTATACAAGTTCTGTACTCCAAGTAAATGATAAAGTGATTAGCCCGTCTTTTGCAACACCTCCAAATTTACTATTCAGGCATTTAATTAATGTTCTGTTTACACCCTACTTCCAGATCATTAATAAAGATGTTTAATAGAACGGAAGCTCCTACCTGTCTGTATGCACAAACCCCACTGAGCTCCTTCCCCCAGGTGGTCCCGCCCCTCCCCCACCACAGCAGGATGCTCGGACCTAAGAGCCTCGGTGTTACCATTTATTTAAAATCCCCAGGATAGCCCACTCTGTGACCTCACACTAGAACTGTGATGCACCGAGGACGTCAGGGCACTGGAGAGGAGTCATTTTGCCAGAGGAAGACACCTAAAAGTGCCCCAGTCACAGGCCCCTCATTGGAGGACAGAGGCAGTTGGAAGCTTCACCCAGGAGGTCTGAAACCCATGCGGCCACCTCCCAGAATGCCTAAGTCTGCGTGCAAAAATGGGAAAACTCTACATTAGACAATGAGGGCCAAGGCAGCGTTATTTCTGAGCCTCGTTTCTGACCACGACATAAATTGAGCAATTAGCGATTGATGAAGACCTCACAGATAAAGGCATATGCCTTGTTTTCGTAAGGTTTATTACTTGCAGCACATAGTTCACTGAACAAATGACGCCTGAGCATCAGCTATGTGTCAGGTACAAGGCTAAGGGTGGGGATTGAAAAGAAGGTGATTCTTTCCATCAAAAGGCTGCAGAGTGGTGTGGTGGGAAAAGGAAGCAGACAGAGGACAGCACCCGAGGGTGCGGGAGCAATTTTCCCACCAGGTCACCTCCACACCTAGCCTCAGAACCGAGAGGGGTTCTCTCACTGAAACAGAACCCCAAGTTTCTCTAATTAATATCTGATGAGTCCAGCTTGCAAGGGAGTTTATAATTCTTGGAAGAGACTTAAACAGAATCCTTCAGAAGTGTGGGATTTTACAGATTACACACAAATTTATCTGTTTCTCTCAACCCCAGTTTAGAATTACTTCCTTTGCCTGTTGCCCCTGAGATGAGACACTGTTACCACATTGATTTGTTTTCCAGGGAAAATGGGCAGAGCAAGGGAGGAACCGGAGCACCCAAGGGAGGAAGAGAGGCAAGGTCCCTACTTCATGTTCTGAATCACGGGACACAGACTAAAAGTCATGGAAGGACTATGGAAGGTCAAGGCTGAGTTCCAAGGCTGGAAGGAACCTCTCCTTCAAAGACAAAGTCCTCACGGCTCTGGCTGTTCTCAGAAGTATCTTCCTGGCACAAGAGCAGGATGGAGGGGAGTGTCAGCATCCTGAGAACAAACACACTGGAATGTTCTAGACCTTTTCCCACTTCTGCCCTCACCTGGTCTACACCAAAACCTGCCCACTCTGTGTGCCAGTTCCCAGGAAAGTTTGTGAGGCCTCGTCCTGCTGTGATTGGTGCTGCTGTGGACAGCATAACTTCCCAAGTCGCTGCCATCCCCTGACTCCCACCCATCCTTCTCTCCCTGGAGTGGTCGTTGGGCACCTGGTCCAGGGTCTGCCTCCCCCTTTCCCAACAGACCTTTTCTGGGGAGATGAAGGCACCGCTTTTCAGATGCCACTGACCCTCCCTCACCCGGGCAAACTGCTCTGATTTCTGGGCACTCGAGGCCCCCAAACATCTCCCCTGCTCTCCTCACCTGCCCTGGGCCTGGCCACAGCCCTCTGGGGGTCGGGAATGTCGCCCCCACACCTCCATGCATCGCTGACCTTCAGGAGTCAGTCCACTCTGACGTTAGCATCTTAAATGCGCGCATACTCACACAAGTGAGGCCGTCAGTGACCATCCAATCAACGATGACTGAGAAGGGGGCTGTTTTCCCACAGCTCAATGTCTGAAATGCCAAGTTCTCTGGTCACACATCCAGCCTAGACTCGCAGGCAGCTCTCAGAGAGATTATGCATGAAGAAACTCACTGAAATATAGATTTCAATTGTATGGGAAATTACTTCTGCAATTCAGCCAGCAAGAGCACACATAACCGTGTTTTTTTAATCTTATCAGGGTATGACAAAATCAGAAAATTCATAGCTTTGCGGCAGCAACATATGAATGCACAAGTTACAGGAAGCCCTATTTAGAGAATTTTAATGTATCGTCGCAACCTGCACGTTTGCAGGGCTCATCCGAGAATCCGGGAGTCTCAGATCGATGCAAGGTGGCTTATGAAATCCCATTAATTCTCCTGCCAGAAGGAACAGACAGCAAGGTTCCTCTCTCTGCATTGCACAGCCCCGTTTCCCAGGGCGCTCGGGAGAGCCCTTTGCTTTGGTTCAATATTTCAAAGTTATTCTGAGGCTCAAAGTTTCTGAGAGGGACCTCCCAGGTCAAAGCCCAGAAGGAAGGATTTCCAGCAGTAGCTTTACAGAAAGTGTGCGCACACCATCTCCAGGAGTCTCTGCCATCGCATTAGGACTCAATGTCACATAAAAGCCTAAAGGCAAGATGGAATCGACTCCACCAGCTTCCAGATCATCACACCCTTCCTCTGAGCGCTGCCCCCGAGACTGACACTTTCAGCCACACAGGCTGAATGCCCAAGTGTACCTCGTGTTTCTAGGGATTGACAGTCAAGTTAGCAGGTAAAGTGCAGAGCAGAATAATGACAGGTGACATTTACTGAGTACCAGTGCATGTCAGGCACTGCTCCATGCTCTTCACCTGCATCATTCAATTAACCAGCCCACGCTGCTTTGCAAGGGGTAGCGTCACGGGTCCCATTTTATAGGTGAGAAGACTGAGGCAGAGAAGGAGGGAACTGCGTGCAGTCACGCAGCCGGTCAGAAGGGAGTGGGACGGGAGCCCATCTTCTCAACCTCCACAGCACGGCAGACGGCAGGGGCGCAGCACGAGCCGCCCAGCCAGCAAGGTCAGCTTCTCTTTCTTCCCTCTGGTCACTTTCGGTTTCATATTTACCATCAGGGACAGATTCTAATAGACGGGTCACCTCCCATCCCTCAGAAGCTTCAAGTGTAACACATAGGTCCAGGTACAATTAGCCCACGGTATCAGGAACTTTGGTTCTTTTGCACAAAAAAAAAAAAATCCTATATAGAATCCTATAGCATTTCACCAATATCTGGTTCCTGCTCCCTTGAAGTTAGGCATGGCCCAGAAACCAGGTTTGGCCACTCAGTCATAGGCAAAAGTGACGTGTGAGTGACAACGGACGCCAGAGCACTGAGTTGCCAACACTGGCCTCACCGGCAAGCTCTCCTCCTGCGGCAGAGACCGTGAAAGTGCCTAAGGGTGTGTAGGACCCACAGTCACAGCAGCCGGAGCCGAGGGCAGCAACCCTGGAAAGCTCACAGGTCACAGAGGACGTCAGGCAACAGACTCGGTGTTTCTCACGCAGCGTAACCTCCCTGTCCCGCCCGGTGCAGGAGCTGCACCTCGCAAGGGCGGAACGGGGACAGCAGCCCAGGAGCCCGCTGAGCCACCGGCAGCTCGGGGATGTGCCCACTGCCCGGGCTGGGCCACACCCCACGCAGATACCAGAAGTTTTCAAATAAAAGTTTCCAGATGTTTCCCTGTCACTCAACCTGAAACTCCGCTCTTGGATCTTTATGCAAACGAGATCTTTCCCGTCGTCTCTGAGTGGATAAGAAATCAAACAGAAGATTATTTTCCTTCCATGGCTGAAAACAGGAAAATTAAACAAACTCTGAGCTGACAAACTCAAATAACAAAAATGTTTCAGGAGGGAATGTGAGGTTTAAAATGTGAAAGGGTGTCAGCTTCTAAAATGGTAAAGTCTTTATTGAAAGGAACCATCAAGATTATTAACCCGACTTCCTGGTTTTATAGATCAAGGCACCAAGGCCAATATATGAAGTGAATCCTCTCAACCAGAAAGGAGCAAAACCGTTCCTTCAGCTCCGGTCCCCTGCTTCCACTCAGAGGTCACTTCCCCTCCACACCGCGCCTGTCAAAAGAGACGTACGTTTCGAGGTCGGGTCTCCTGTTTTATAAGCCATTGCCGTTTTCTCTAAGCAACAACATTTACTGTCATAAATTTTATGGAATATTTATTAAGTAATCAGGATGTGCCCTGTAGCTCTAGACATAATTACGAGAAGCATAAAAATATTACATACGTGATTTTATCCCATATGTAGATTTGTGTGGTCACCACCACAGTCAAGATACAAAGTGGTTCATGCAAGAATCTCTGGTGCTACCCTCTTACGGAAATGAATACACACACATACACACACACACACACACACACACACACACCATCCTTGCATGCATGTAAAACTGGTGAAATCTGAATAAGGTGGACGGAGTCTATACCTATCAATTTCCCGGTTAGGATGTATTCTACGAGACGTCGTAACTGTAACACTGGGGGAAACTGGGTGAAGGGCACACGTATCTATCCACATTACTTCTTACAACTGCATGACAAACTACCACTATCTCAAAATAAAAAGGTTTTAAAAACATGTTGTGTCAGTGTCAGGATTATAGTTCTCCGAAGGGATTGCACGGGGACCATCGCGATCTATGAGCAGAAGAGCCTCGCGGGGGCTCCGCGCATGCGCAGGGCTCGGGCAGGCCGCGCAGATGTCAGCGGTCGGGACGTGTGAGGAAATGGGGATGCAGGAAGCAGCTCCGCGTTTGGCCCTGGAGGAGGAGGCGGAGGCTGTTCCAGAAGCAGAGGGCGGTGCTGAGCACGGCTGGGGTCAACGCCGGGGCACAGGGCCAGAATGTGACGCTGTGAGTTTTACTTGAATTCCAACAGAAATAAAAATCAGGAAACACCCATGTGTGGTGAGGATTGTTTTCAAACTGTAAAAAGCAAAACTCTCTTTTCACAAGAAATCTTCCAACACAGAAAACAGACAAAACCTGGGGTGGCCCGGGAGGCACCCCTGCAGAAGTTGGGGCTCCCCGGGGCCTTGCAAACCCGGGCGCCGAGGAAGAGTGAGGGCGTGGACTAGCCACGCGGGCCGCTTCCTTCAGGCGCTGCGTGGCCGTGGACAGGGACTGTCAACTTGCAAACCTCCACTTCCTCCTTTCTGAAATGAGGAATAACACCGTCAATCTTGCTGAACAGACCCGTGTAGACCTTCAGAGCAGGCACGTGATATGAGAGCATTTTCTGAACAATCCTGGCTGAATTCCACTGGGCAAATTGGGGGTAAGTATTTCGAGGAAGAATGAACCTAATCTGGAGTTTATGGAAGTAAAACACCCAAACATAATACGAACGTGAAAGCTTGGCCCATAGATCTCGAACGGATGAAACTAGGAGAGCTTCGGGATTGTTCGGTTCCATTCTTCCATTTCATGGAGGAGAAAACCAAGGTCAAAACGAGATCAGTGGTGGCTGAAAGAAAGAGACGAACTGAAAAGAACCCGGCCGGTTCCAATCCTCTCAGGAAACTAGGAACTCAGTCCTCTGACATTCTCTCAGTTAAACTTCAACATGCGCCACGTAAGAGGGAAGTTTTTCACTGGGATCGAAATAAGAGAAATGAAAGCACAAAAATCAGCAAATATTTCAGTGTTTTCTTCTTCTGGCGTTACATTATATAATCTGCTGAATTCATGAGACAGAGAACTGGTTTGTTAAATCTACATTTACCTTTATTTATATTCATATTCTTTCTACTTCCAAATAAAGCATTTGAGACAGCAATAAAAGCTCAGATGCTTAGGTTAAAGTAACTAGGATAGGGAAAAATGAGAAACAAAGAAAAAAAGCAGCAGTACAGGGGGAAAAAAAGTATCTAGAATTATGGTGAAGACAATTTCAGTAACTGAGCACAGAGTTTAGTTTTGGGCATCCTAGTAGCCCAGGCAAGCAGGGGCATCATCTAGCTCTGCGGTGGGAAGATACTCGGTTTTGTGCTAAGATAAATGAGGTTTCTTAAATTAACCCAGCAAATGTTTGGAGGCAAAGAAATGGAGGGCAACTAGCAAAATGAGCCCTGCACTAATAACATAATTATCGCATGGATATTTAATTTAATCCTGGCAACAATGCTATGAGACCAGAATGCCTAGGGCACATGGCCAGTCGTGGACCTGGGGCCTGACACCTGGGCTGTCTGAGATTTGACAGACAGCCCAACATCTGCTGTCTACTTAATGGGGCAGGAAGGAAATTAATTCTGTTCTGCACCCTCATGCATAGATAAGTAAATTCCTAAGTAAAGAATACTAACTCCTTGCTCTGGAGCTTGTGCCATTTGGTTACACTTGGAAGGCAACAGACACCCTGGCTTAGGGCCGGGAGCTGAGGAATGGTCTCGGGGGTCCCCCATGCCCACATCTCACTGATAAGAAAATCCTGCCCCTGCTTCTGTTTAATCACTTGCCTCCTCTTGTCCTCTCTGCTGCCACTGCCTCGGCTCCGACTGTCATCATCCTGCAGCAAAGGGAGCCTGGCAGGTGGACAGAAGGTGGACAGAACCCTGGACCGGTAAGTTACTCATGGGTGACTCGAGCTCCTTGCTGGCTGAGAGGCTGACAAGTTCACCTTTGACTCTCCAGTGCTGAGCACAACCTCTGGCACACAGTAGGTGCTCAGCAGATGATTGAGGAGTATGACAAGTAAAAATGATAAGTAAAGCACCTACACCACACATTCGTTCCTCTCTGAGCACCGGCCGTGTGACAGGTGCTACACCGGGGGACACAGTGACACAGAGCAGACCACATGTCCTGCGGGCCTGGCCCTGGTGCAGGAGACAGAACAAGATACCCAAGAAAGACACCTGGATGCCCAGGTGCTGGGGAGCGGGGAGGAGACAAATACAATGGTGTGTTAGTTCCTACACCCTCAGCGGCTGAAAACAATGCAAGTGTATCATCATGCAACTCCGGAGGTCAGAGCCCGACCCAGGTCTCACTGGGTTAAAACGAAGGTGTCGGCAGGCCCTGGGGGAGAACCATTTCCTGTCTTTTCCAGCACCTAGGGGCTGCCTATGTTCCTGGGCTCATGGCCCCTTCCCAGCCTCGCTCCAGCCTCTGCCTCCGTCCTCACAGCTCCGCTGCCCCTGACCCTCCTTCCTAGACAGCCCTGTGACATTACCCACCGATGGCCCAGTACGGGCTCCCCACCTCAGGAGCCAACCCCGTCACATCTGCCCCGTGCGGTGACCCCGTCCCAGGTGGGGAGCAGGACGTGGACCTCTGGCAGGCATTCTTCTGTCCACCACAAGTGGGAAGCGAGAAATGGTGAGCTGGGGATGTGGGTGGAGGGTGAACGTCACCATGTCAGAAAGTGTGACCGGGAGCCTCCTGAGAAGGCGCTGGGGAAGAGCCCGAGGTTCGTGAGGAAGTGCGCTGGGGACATCCCAGGGCGGCTCCTGCAAAGGGACCAGCAAGAGACCCCAGGGCAGGGGGTGAGCGGGAAGGTGAGGCCAGCCAGGACGGTGCCAGAGGGAAGGGCAGGGCACGGGGAGGGAACGACCCACTGCAGGACCGTGAGGGAGGAAAGAGGAGGCCCCACCGCATGACACAGACCACACCAGCACAGACCCTGCAGGAGGTGGGGGCGGAGGAAGAAGGAGGCGGGTGTCAGACCGCTGCCCTCCCTGGCCCAGTCAATCCTGGCGCTCTCCCCACGAACAAAGCCCCAAGCCCCGGGGTATGCGGCCCGTGGTGGCTTAGCCGGTGTTCTGATGCCACCTGCTCCCCTGAGGCCCATGGCATTGCCACCCCAGGTTGTGCCACCACGATGAGTCGGCATACCTGTGCATGTTTTGCAAATCACCCAGAAGTGCAGAGACGATTTCACACACACGTTGGCTTTCCAGAACTCCAGATGCCAGGCTGCAATTTCTCACCCAGACCCTGCGAACCCTACCAAGGCCCTCCTTGCCCCTTCCAAGGAGGCCTGCGGCCCGGGGATCCCTGAGTGGCCAGAGCCACCTGCCCCATTCCACGTCGCCTCATCCCGCTGCTCCGTCGGCTGAGTCCCTAGGGATAATTTGTCCTGAACTCAGGGAACAGATTTATCTCACACTGGGCGCAGTCTATCAAATGCCTCTTCCGATAGAACTCATTTAAGAGAGGGCAAGAACACTCCCAAAGGACAATTAATACATTTTCCATCTTCGGGAAATTCCCAGCAAGTGCCACAGACAAAGGCTCGGACCCCCTCACTCCTCTCCCTGTAGCTGGGAGGGAGCCGGTTGGTGACGGTCGGTGACATATTTTGAGTGAAAATGCTGCATCCTACAGTTCAGGATGGTGCAGGTAATAAATTCCTGAAAACCCCGTCTTGTCTTTCCAGTTCTGCTCAATTCTCCCCACCAAAAGCCCCACCACTGGCATCCCTCAAACCCATGCCAGTCATGCAGAAGGGCTTCTTCCATGTAATGATAAACACAGCACGGCGGGCACCGAGGGATCTGGCCTGGCTCTCAGTAATCGATGCGACTCAACCACCTTACATAAGTGACAAATAGGTCGTCTGCCCGAGGCTCCCCGAGACCTCGTAAGAAAATCACCTCTGGTAAGAAAAATGAAAGGGGGAGGGAGAGGGGGAGGTGGAGAATAGAAAGATCATTTTTTTTCTTCAGGAGCAGAAAGAGCCCAAATTGTGGCATTCACTCAAATTGTGGCAGTCACAATCCTCCCCCAGCTGGGAGGCTGGGGCAGGGGCGGGCCCGTGGGGCTCCTCCTAACACCTTATCCTTGGTTCTGCCACCTGGGCCTTAGCTCTCCACTGAGACCTCACACAGCCCTGTCAAAGCAGTAGCAGGAAGATTAGATCTCCCTTCCCTGGGATTCAAGTGCTTCAAGAAAGGGGACCAGCACAGCCTTGCCTGTCCCTTGTCACTGGCCCCTCCTTCCTCAGCTGCTCTTGTCTTCCTCTGACCACCAAAACAGCCCTCAGTCGTCCGGGCTGCTGCCGCAAGCCCAGCCAGAGTGTCTGAGAGCCTCTGTTCCTTACATCCGCCCCACCTTGGGAAGAAAGCTGACAGCTCGTGAGAGTTCCGCTCAAAATGATTGGAGTCCTTCATCCTGAGATTCTACCTGTGCAGGACACCGGCCACCCGGGACTCTGCACTCACACTGACTGTCCAGGCACTGTCCCCAAGAGCCGTGTCTGGCACTGGTGGTGACCAGCTGCTCGCGAAGTGATCAAGAACCTTCACCTCCCGCCCACGGGGGTCAGCCCGGCCTTTCTCCCACCCTGGCCAGGCCTCGCCACCAGGTCTGACTCCAGCCGGATCTCAGCCCAAACCCATTGTGCATCAGGGACTTGCCTGAGTCCAAGGTATCCTCTAAACCTTTAAATTGATCTTCTACCTCAGAAACAGACGTTGAGAGCAGGGTTTCTCAGCAGCAGGGCCATCGACACTTGGGACCAGGCCCTGCGGCAGGGGCTGTCCTGTGCACCATAGGATGTGAGCAGCCTCCCCGGCTCCTACACACTAGGGGCCAGTAGCACCCCTCCTCCAACGCGGTGACAATCAAAAGTGACTCCAGACATCGCCATAGGTCCCCTGAGGAAAACAACTGCCCCCGCTGAGAAGCACCGGTTTATGGGAAAGAGAACGGGACGTGATACCCGGAGGATCCAACACCAGACGCTAGAGCCTGGAGCTCGAGGATGCTGCGTTTGGGCCACTCTCGGCTCCGTCCTGACTCCAGCACCTCCACGGACCTCTGTGTGCCGTGAGAGAGCAGGGGAGCAGGTACCCATGGAGAGGGGGGTCCCAGGAAGGCAGCACCCAATGCTGACACCCACAGTGACTCCACCCTAATGTGACACCCGATGGAAAGTCCTCTCCAACCAAGGCCACGCCCCCTAAAAAAGAAAAAGAGGCCTTCTCAGAACAGGAAATCTACTCGAAAATACACACTGGGCAAAGATACATGCTTCTTGCAGCCGTACTTGCAGTGGCAGACGGAAAGCCACCTGTCAATCAGAAGGGCACTGGGTAAAATAAATCACACACACGCAGTGATGTCCTGTGAAGCCATTTAAAAAACGCAGTAGATCTGCATGTGCTGATGTGGGACGGGCCCCAAGACCTACTCGTTAAATGAGAAGAGCAAGACGTAGGAGTGCTCAGGGTATGCTTCCATTCCTATGAAATTAAAATGAGGATCGAAGTGTGTGAATGTGCAGAGAGTTTTTCTCGTTTTTTCTTAGTTTGTCACACTAATTGGAATCCTCCTGCATAAAGAAGTGTGCCTATAGAAGAGGAAACTGACACAGACTCTCTTTAAAAAGAAAATGCTGCAAGGTGACCCAAGAAAAGGCAATTTTGCTAAAAGTATTTGGCAACCAAGCTCAGTTGGCACAGCCCCGAGGTCTCAAGCCTTTAAATTTAATGCACTCTTCAAGTCCTTGGTGCATGCTAATTCTTGACAAACAAAGCTGAAACAGTTGGTGGGTTTTTATGTGACCGTTATATTATCATGAATGCTTATTCAGGATTAATCCACAATGACACAATAAACTAGAAAGTATCCTCAGATTGGAGCAGTAACTTCTACCAACATCACCCGCACACGAACTTGCTTTTACCTAAGGCACGTGGAACAGACACGGCAGGATAAGACCAGCAGATCACACAACTGATGACCCAAAGATTACAGCTGCCAACTGTTTGTTTGTTTTTAGTTCAAGGAGTAACATAATTTTATAACTAGCAACGATCCTGGCTGATTCAATCTCAATTTCTTTCCAAGCATTAAAATGGAAATTTCTTTCTTTGACAACAAAGTCGTATCTTCTAAGCCCAAACACCACCCTTCGAGCAATGCCATATCGACGGGTCAGAAGCCAAAAAGATAAGGAATTATTAACAATAAATAAGAATAAAAGGAAGAACATGTAAGCATATTTCTAAAGTGATAAAATAGTTTGATTTCTCAGATTTTTGAATAAATTTTCAAACATAAGTTAAAATTAGAAAAGGTCACCAAATTTTATCAAAATGATTAACTTTTTCAGCATAAATGTGTGCTGAAAGGTCTTCATAACAGAAAATTATTTTTTATTTATTAATTTTTTATTTTGAAAAAGGGAAGGGCCTCTGCCTTGGAGTTTTGTGTGTACGTTAGGTTTGTGTTCTTCGGCCACCCAGCCACGTGAGACTCTGTCGTCTGCCTGGGGCGTTAAGTCTTCCAGGAAGACCAGAATCCTTGTGATAAAGTGTACTGGATGATTAACAGAAATGTGCCAGTTTTTCTCCTGTGCATGGACATTTAATCTCATCAACTGTCTGCCGCCATGCAGTATTCAGAGTTGCTCTCGTGGCCTGTGTGCTCAGACACAGTAAGCACAGAGCAGGAGGTTAATTTACCATCATCCGCTCCAGACTGGGCACAGCACAGTCCTTCTATCAGCCTTTAAAATCGTGCACGATTATCGCTGTTTCAGGTGAGGAAACCGGAGCTCCAAACAGCCTGCCAAGATCACAGAAGGAGGAAGCCGCCCTGGCGAGGTCTCCACTGGGACTGTGGGTCTAGAAGCCTCCCCCGGCCACGCCAGGTGAGAGATGCCCGAGTCTGAATGTCAGACCTGCCACTCAGCTTGGGGGCACCCCCTTCACCACCTTGCCAGCAGGTCTCCCTCCTTCCTCGCTTGTCTTCCCCGACAGTATTTGCTTTGCCAAGAAGAGAACGCCGAGGTAGGTAGGAAAATGGACGCAGGCACCCGCGGCCTGGCTGCCGGCCTTACTCCCTCCAGCCCCGGGCCGCGGCGTGGGCGGGGGGGGACCCCTCCTGGCCCTAGGCTCAGAGTGAGAGGATGCTGCACCTGGAGTGACTCCCTGTGGGCTGCCAGTGGACCCCCACTTTCCCATCAGTATGTCAGCTCGCAGCACAAGGAGGGTGGCCCTGAGCTGAACCCAGGCACTGCCTCTGAGGTTAAGACCCGCTGGCTTGAAATGCCACACAGGGGAAGGGCCACAGTACCCCCCTACCGTTACTGCGGTGCCTCTGGCGCCCACGTCAGGAGAAACAAGGCCCTGTGAAAAGTCTCTTGAATAAACTGATGAGTGCACCGGGCTGGAACCGCCAAGCAGATCGAGAGTTGGTGGAAGTCATCTCCAGAAGGAAAGACAGAAGCAATACGTTGAGCACAGTACTGTCTTGGTTCAGTTTGGGGAGGAAACTCTCTTGTAAGAAAAGGGGACAAGGAGACAGCGCAGGCTTCATTCTTTACGCTACCCGTTAGCTAGCGCCCCTCATGGCAGGGCCCATCCATCTAACTTCGGATGTCTGGAGTCCCGCCCAGAGCGGCTCAGCTTCCACATGCTCAGCAAAGTGCAAAACAGCAACTCTGCCCGCCGGCAGGCGCGATGGGTAAATCACGGCAGATTTCTTTGCAGGCCCGATTTCTCCGATTTATCACTTGATTTTGAGACATGTCCTCCCTGCACTCGCTGCCTGGTCTTGGTCTTCCAGGAGTCACCGGGGCTCACTGCCCACCCTAGATAATTGTTTTCCACGGTCGGCTTGGCCCTCACCTGGCCGGGGCTCCACCTGCACATCTATTACACTCAGGCTGTCACAGCAAGCGGCCAAACATCTCAGTCACATCCTTCCTGCCCGTGTGCCTCCAGCCCTTGGACAGAGCCAAGGAGACCGGGGACAATGAGAAAGCTGCAGATTGTCATCCCTGGCTGCAGTTGGTGGTGTGGCCTTCTGTTGCCCCCACCCCTGCCACTCTGATCCTTTCCCTCCCTACACAGGCACACACACATACACACACACGCATGCATACACACGTACACTCACACAGCCACACATGTGCACACCCTTGTGTTACGCACACACTTGTTTGCTCCCTATTTTAAATCAGCCCCGTTACGTCCGCACGTTGCTGCAGTCTATGCTGACACTGACCCTGCCTTAAGCCCCCCT
The DNA here is from genome assembly GCA_963574885.1 of Lepilemur ruficaudatus. NCBI lineage: Eukaryota > Metazoa > Chordata > Mammalia > Primates > Lepilemuridae > Lepilemur > Lepilemur ruficaudatus. The sequence continues at coordinate 14,224 of CAUYRT010036250.1, forward strand.
GGTTGGCTGACCCTGTCCAGGTGGACCCTGCGGAAGTGTCCCCGCTCCAGAAAAGCCCAGTATTTTTGGCTCGGTGAACATCAGGCCTGACTGGGCCTTTTTCTACACATTGGGGCTCCTTGAATTTTTCCCCCATGAAGTTTCAAATGTGTTGAATAAATGAATTGACCTAGTTGCGCACACGTTGCCCATTCATTTAACCTCCCTCTGCTTCCGTTTCTGCACCTGTAAATGAGGAGGGTGCCCCGGCGTGGGTCGGGGAGCGAGGGTGGGAGCCTCAGAGACAGCTGTGTCTGCAGCTGGACTCCTGGCCATCTACTGATGCCTCGTGATGAGGTCTTTATTGGCAAATGCTATGGGACGCAAAAGAAACCAAGGCCTGGGGTCGAGGCACTGTCACCTGAGAAGCGATTAGTCACTGAGCGACGTGAAGCGTCCCGTGTGCGTCTGGCAGAGGGGGGCTGCTCTGCCACGACGCGGAGGCTCGGCCCGCCGGGCCCCGGAGCACTGGGACTCACCTTCCTTCCCTCCTCTCTCTTTATGTTGTAGTCAGTGTTTGAATTTTTATCGATGCTGACAAACAGCAGAAAGAATCCCTGCAGCAGGGAGCGGGGACGTGGGGGCAGGGGCAGCGGCCACGACTGCACCCACAAACCCTGAAAGAACAAGACGCGCCCCCGGCACGTGCACCCCCACCTCCCCAGGACAGCGCTGCGTCTCCTCCCCCCACCTCTCCTGGTGGGACCTGCTCTCTCCCCCAAGGCTGAATCCGAGGAGGCCGTGGAATTGAGAAAGAAAAAACACCGATGAGCAAAAGGGTCTAATTTAGACATGTCACCTCTCCCGAGCCCCAGCAAACGTACTGAGCAGGGACAAGCCCAAATCTAGTGGGGTCCGAATCTTACATAACTTGGGGACCCTAAGAAAAAAGGTCGCAAGATGATAAACACAAAATCAGGCATGACTGGGAATAGTCATTCAGAGTGAGAGAAGGAATAAATCGCTGGGGGCTTGGAGCTTCAAGCCCCTTTCCTCTGAGGTGTCCGGAGCCCTTTGGCCATTTGTGGTCACAGCCCGGCTGTCCCCTCAGAGCCCGGCCAGCCCTAGCACCACCACACTCACAGGGACACACAGCAGCCTCTGCGCTTCCTGTCTCCATGGTGAGCCACCCCTGTGTGTCTTTCAGGGACTAAGACGCCGCTCCCCTCTGCCTACATTTTGAAAGAATGATGACAACGACAGAGGGTTTCAATGACTTGCCAACACGTGTGTAGCTAGGTCAATTCATTTATTTAACACGTTTTAAACTTCATAGGAAAACAAATCAAGGAGCTCTGATGCTTGGAAGAAGACCCAGTCAGCCCGATGTTCACTGAACCATAAATACTGGACTTTCCTAAACTGGGGACATTTCCTCAGGGTCCACCTAGACAGGGTCGGCCAGCCAGGGCGGTTTAGGGCAGGTTGCATTTTAAAGAATGATGACATCCGAAATCATCAGATAGTTTTGAGTGTCCACGGCTGGCTTGAGTGGGGGGAGGTGTAGTTGATACTCATCTAAGTAGTTTTTATTAAGTGACCCAGGTCATCTAAATAATCCCACAAGAGCCTCTCCAAATTCTGGAAAGCAAGGGAAATAATTGCTGGGTTAGTGTTTAATATTTATTCCGATCGGTATATTGGTTTTCAATGGCTGTGCTTGTGAGGAGCAGAGTGGCTCAGTGCGCTAGATCCCAACTCCACCCTGCCTGTCCTGCTCCCCACCCCCGATACCATCCCCTCTCCTCTCCATCTGACCCACCCCTCCTACTCCTGCGAGGACCACTCCCCCCTCCTCCTCCTCTCCATCTCTCCGTCTGCCTGACTTGGACCTGCAGAGCTCCATTTGGACAACAGTGGGCTTGCCCACAAGAGTCCCTGCAGAATGCTCCAGACACCTCCACCACGGAGCCCATCCCAATTCCCCAAGACCTCAGGGCTGCTAGTGAAAATGCCCACCCTAGCCCCCTCCCCAAACCTCACTACCCACATCCCCTTGAACGAAGCCTCCCCTCTGTGCCCCTCTACCTGGCAGAGGCTTACACCTGCACCTGGTCGTCACAGCCCAGCTGTCTGTGCAGATCACCAGTCACCGCAGCTGGGAGTGGCCACCCCTTTTCTGAAGTCCCGTGGCACTTACACTGCTGCACTGCGATTTTTGTCATAGTCACACATGAGTGATCTGCCTGTCCTCGCTAGATCGCAATCTTTCCAAAGGCCAGTTTCCCAGCATATCCGCCTCCCCATACCCGGAACTCTGTAGGATGAATGAATGGTAAATGAACTAAATATGCTTTGCGCACAGAAGACCTCAGCGTACTTTTTACTGGAAACTACAATATTGTGAAAATCATTGATGAAAAAGTCTGTTGTATTTCAGAGCAACACTGGACATGGGGAAGTGTCTGCCTGCCCTTGGGCATGTGTTATATGTACGTCTTTGGTGCCTCAGTGGCCTCCTCCGCAGTCAAGCGAGGATGATGGTAGCACTTGCTGCACGGGCTCATTAAGGGTGTCAGTGGGCTGCGTGGGTTTAGGCTGGCACACAGTAAGCACACAGAAAAACTAAGCTCACTGCTCTGGCCTGGCTCACAGGGAAGCAATTTATCTGCGCCTTCTTACCTTAGCAATAGAGTTAAGTGCACTTTGGGAACAGGTCTGTGGGGAGAAGATGTCTGGAAGGCACAGTTCTTGGTCGTCAGGCTGTGGCAGCGCCACTGCTGGCAGCTTCTGCCCGGGGAGCCTCCTTGTGGCTTCCTGGCCGCAGAGGGCCCCTCCTCACAGGCAGCCCCCATGCCCCGCAGCCCCCATGCCCGCAGCCCCCATGCCCCACCGCAGAGCCACGTAACTGAGTCGCTCCGTCTGCATCTCCACAGCCATCAAGCCTGAGCCTCCAAGGCTGTGCAGCCCACTGTGATTCTCCACCTTGGAAACTCAACCCTGCCCTAGGCCGGATCCTCCCAGCGCTCCAGCGAATTAATAAGCAAGCCGGACCGTGTGAGGGTGGCCTTCCGTGAGTCTGCACGTGTGCTCTCTCTAATCAGGAAGCGTCTACAGGGCAGCATCCTCTGTTTCTACGAACTGCAAGGTAACCACCACCCCGATCACTTGGCTTGATGGGGTGGATTTTTAAGGGTAAATAAAAAAGGACAGTTGGCCTACAAGGTCCAGGACAATCACTCCCTCATCTTAAAATGACACAGAAATATCTGAAGACGGTTCAGCACTACCCCAAGAGACATACGGCACGTGAAAAGCAGCATGTTCTAACCTCCACCCTACGGCCCGGCCCATCCTCCTACCTGGGCTGCCTGCTCCCACCTCACAGCCTCTCCCACCCATCTACACGTAACAGTTATTTTGAAAAACTCTTAAGTAAGGGTTTTTCGGGGAGAAATACAGTAAAATAGAGCTGAACTTCATTACCAAAAGCCTTACAGCTGAGAATAGCCACCACATGTCATTTTGCCAGGTCAGGAGCTTAAGGACTCAGATTTTCTAAAGTGACTTAGAACGCTGATTGACAATTCTGCAAAAAGAGCATTGATCAATGGATAACAAATCTGAAGCCAGCAAAGGATACCTTTGGTATTCAGCATTTTGATACGCCATCAGTGATCTCTGCATATCTCAAATAATAATGATAATAAACACAATAATAATGCCAACTGGCACATGAAAATGGAAAAAGAATCACAATGACCACGCTTCACAACTGGGGGTAGGATCCAGGTTCTCTGTGCCTATGTTGGTTTAAAATCCCCTAAGTTATGTGTTTCAAACTGAAGTACATGTATCAGTGTCAGGGGTGAATGTTAGGTCTGAGAATATTTTCCTGTTTTGTCTCTTCATTTTGAAAATCTTAAAAATCACACACACACACACACACACAGTCTGGATCAGACGATTTAAATGAATGACCATTAAGACTCGCTGTACTATCAGTTTTTCAAAGCTTAAGTTTTTGTCTGCGTTTATAAGCCCAGTGATCACACACATCTTTTGAACCTTTAATGTGCACTTCTGGCTGCCTTAGGGCGCCGTGTCCTCATGTCAAAACCCTACAATCATCCAGCATCCACTGTTAAATTCATGTAGAGTTTTCTTTTCTTTAACCAGCTTTTTAAATAAAATTTCCATTTTGAAGTGATACTTCTCACATGAAAAGCGTTTCCAAATACTAAAAGTTTGATTTCTCAAATTACTTAACAGATTTTATTTGACATCATAGAATGCACCAGTATGGTGATGTATATATAACATTTCAGAAAGAAAGTAGGTGGTAGTTAGCAGTACAACTCTGGGGCTGCAGGGGCTGGGTTCAAATCCCAATGCTGCCACTGCTTAACCTGCCTGTGCCTCAGTTTTCTTAACTGTGAAATGGGTATAACCTACTTGGCGCAAACATTGCTCTCAGTAAGCTTTCTCATTCTCTTCTGTTTCCAAGCACATGTCCCCTTGGCGTTAGTTGTGGCCATATGAAATGCTTTGGCCATCAAAATATCAGCGGAAGTCACGTGAGGAGAAATATTTGGTGTTGGTGCACAGTTTTCCAAGTTCCCTTCCCCTAGAAGAGTAATCATGGAAGCTGAAGCTGATTTTGAGGTGACATAAGACAGAAACAGCTTAGAAAGCTAAGCCTCCACTTAGACGCTCTTGGACAGCCACCAAGACCCACAAAGGACTTGACATGCACAAGAAATAAACATTTGTTGAGTTAAGCCACTGAGATTGGGTGTTGCTTGTTACCATGGCATAAGCAGCCTGTCTGGCTGATACATTTCCTCCCGGGGCATTGTGAGGATTAAATGAATTAGTGCGCACAAACACTTAAAAAATGCTAACACGTAAAAGCTACACAAATATTTGCTAAAACCACTCTATTGCATTTAGTATAACATGCATATTTTTCACGTTTTCACATCTTATAATTGATGGTGTTTCCTATTTTAGTTGGCAGCAGAGTTTCTGTCTTAACGGTCCACAAAATCACAGCACATCTTTGGTCCAACGCGATAAAATTTTATGATTATTGCGATATTGGGGGCTAGTGAGTCAAGAGCAGAGGCTGCAGTCTCTGTATGTGTTACACGCTCAGCTCACGGCGCAAACAAAGGTTGTGCAGTAGTTTGAGTACAGGGAAGTGAGGGAGAACAGACTCCCCGTCCGGAACACAGCAGCAACACGTGCCAAACTGAGCACTAGTGACCATATTCATTTTTGGAACAGATGTGTTGTTTGGATTTGATCTTTGTACATACCAACGATTAGTGACCATATTCATTTTTGGAACAGATGTATTATTTGGATTTGATCTTCGTACATAGCAACTGGTAACAGTTCATTAGCAATGACTATAACAGTCAATATTAAAGGAGGGATTTCGGGTAAATGCTTTTTAAAAATTGTTCAGTATTATATTTTTGAGTGCACTAGTAAATTAATCCACCTATCAGAATAATGATCAGCAGTTAAAAACAAATTCATTGGGTCTTTTTTTTCAGCAAAACATCAGTCATCATAATAAATTAATGTTAATCTGAATTGTATTTGTTTTTATGATTTTCTGTGCGTTAAATTTGTAAATTTGGTTTAATTTTACAGTTGTATGTATAAAAACTATATACATAAGAAGTTTTTTCTTGGTTTTATACTTGTACATATTAATGGCATGGAATAATAAACAAAGTTGAGTCAAAACAGGAGGTCCTTTAAAGGGAGTTCATACATTATTTAATTTTGAGAATCACTGGCTGAAATTATGCGAGCATGTAGCTGTCTTAGTGTTTCTAACACTCTGTAATATTCTCTGCAAGACAGGAAGTCCTCCCAGATGTGCAAAGCAGGGAGAAACCGTCTGACAGCCGACTGCAGGCGAGGGGTGTCTGCACCCCTCGTTCCCAACCTGCAGCCTCGCCAGAGCTTCCTGGGGTTTCTCCTCTTTGCAGATGTTGCTGCAGATTCGTTCCAGCAGCCAATGTTTCCAGCCAAGGAGGGAGGGCTGGGACTAGGAGAGACCAGAGAACATGCTTGACAGGAGGTCCTGGGAAACCCGAGGAAGAAATCAGCCGTTTCGCACACACTGGCCCTGCACGGCAGAGGCCCGTTGTGTGGAGACATGGCCCCCATCTGCCGCCACTGCTGCGGGGAGCCACACACGGTGGCTGGCTTGTTGACAGACCCCTGCCGAGGGCCCACTCCCGTCGGAGCTCCTGTCGGGGCTGTCTGTGCCGCCAGGGGCCGGTGCCGGGTTGTCACAGCCGCAGAACATCTGGGCTCCAGACCCCCAGCGTCTGTGTCGCTTTTCTTGCCCCGACACCAGCATCTCCCTTTCCCAAAGCACGATGCACGGGAACCAGATTCCATTTAGCAACGCTTCGCTCGGCTGGTTTTGTAACTAAGAGCAAGAAAAATCTTGCTCCTTTTGCATCTCGATTGGCATTTGGACCTTGACTGAGTTATTTAATGAATTATTTAATGATTTGGAAACCCTGATTAGAAACCGAGTCATCTTGGCTTCTTGGGGCAACTATATTATTCAAGGTGAGGAACAGAAAAATCATTCACATTTGATTATCTGGCTCTATGAATGAACGTAGGGGTTAAAAACAACCCACCACCCCTCTTAAAGATATTTTAGGAATCAGCTTGTCTTCTCCCAAATTTACAGATTTGTTGAAGTTATGGAGCTGGAATTGTCGTTGGAGTCTTCTGGTTGTATCCTCGAGTTTCACAGAGGGGACTGTGCTGGAAAACTCTTCCCGGGCCACACAGCTAACAAGCAGCAAAACCAGGCTGCAGCCAGGTCTCCCAACCCCAGTCCAGGGCTCTTCCCTAAACTTGCAAAAAACATAACAGACCATTCCGTTTAATTCCCCTCTCACCAGCCGGTGGTTCTCAGGGCATGGCACCTGCACAGGCTAAATAAGTGACCACATGTGGCCCCGGATTTCAGTCATCTGATTCAACTGAGCAAACCCCTCTTTGACAGCGTCAGTCAGATGGGTCATAGCTGAGCTGTTGTGGGGCTCTGGAGAACACGGGTACAGCTTTTGGGGTACAGGGTCTAGCCCTCAACTAAGAAAAATAGTGGCTCGTTGAAACATGCCTTGTGAGCCTGCAAGTGTGGCATTAGGATGTCCGCCGTGGTTTGAACTGCGTCCCCTAAAAGTTACACTGAAGTCTCAACACCCAGCACCTGTGAAGGTGACCTTCTTTGGAGACAGGGTCTTTGCAGGTCACTTCCATGCCAGGTTTTATTCATCGTTGTAACAAGGATAATAACATTACCAATATTTATTATGTCGTGGGAGGGTTAACGGAGGCAAGTCACGCAGAGCACCTGGGAAAGAGCCGCGCACGCAGTAAGCGCTCCCGAAGAGGTGAGTCATCGCTCCAGCTCCTATCGTGAGAGATCAGGGATCAATTCCTCAACAAATTCCACAGCTGACTATAAGAGGCTCCTCTCTAATGTCTGTCGCCTAAGTCTGAGCTTTGCTGAAATGTGCCTTCAAGGGCAGGAGCAGAAAAGGGGTATCAGCCTTTTTGAAATCAAAAGTCGATTTGGGAGAGACCTGGAAGCCGTCAGAGCTGCTGAGTAGGTGCCCGACGGTGAGCGCATTGTTGGGAGGACGCCGGAGGGACAGGATGAGGGGAGATGAGTCTCTTTAGCAAACAGCTAGGAGAACTTTCTGCTTGAGGATGGCACACTCAGAGTGCAGCAGCCTGGTTTCCTTTTCCATTCATCAGTTATGCCCGTGGGGGGAGAAAAGACAGGGACTAGGGGGTGGGAACAATGAATGGGAAATGCAAATTTACAAAGGACAAAATGTAATTAGGGAGTTAATTAAACCTGGCACTAAAGAGATCAAAAACCGAAGGAATGCTGCCTGAAAGGGTTTTGACATCAAGCTACCGTGCAGCACCATACTCTAAACCATCGCCATGCTGGTCTGTCCCAGAAGAGACTTGGATTCCAGGGGAGGCTTCAGTCTGCTGAGAAGGTTCTCAGTGAAGTGCACTTGCAGAGGGTTTGAGCCGGGGCAGCAAACAAACACAGTATTGCCAAGTGACAAAGTGACCAAATGACCCCCACGTAAACATTATAGTATTCATTGCTTTTTTTCTAAATTAAGAATTCTCTTGGTAAGTAAACATATAATAAATTAAAGACTATTGTGCATTGGCTTTTAATCTCTGTTTTGATTTTTACAGCATCATTAGAAATCACCTTGACTCAGGAGATCACAGGCACCACTGGGCTCATCGACATGGCAAGTTTAGTAACCAAGAAAAAGCACACCCTGCAGTTTGCAAACCAAAACCTATAAAGTGACAACAAACGCCAGGTTGACCTTCAGCAAACACTAACTCCTCAAGCAGATATTCCCTGTAAACACTGAGTTTTATGGACCTTAAATGTCTCTGCCAGCTCCATAAATGCTCTGGTTAGCAGGTGACAGAATTTATCAGGAGAAGACTGGCTTCACCCAGTTCACACCACACCCGCTCCTGAGTCTCCTGGGGCCCAAGAGCCACCGCAGCAGCTGTGCTCAGGCACAGAGTGAGCCGCTGTCCCAGGGGACGGACAAGACAGTAATCCAGGAGCCCCGATCTTAGTGGGTTCAGGCTGCTGTAACAAAATACCGCAGACCGGGCAGCTTAAAAACAACAAATTTAATTCTCACAGCTCTGGAGGCTGGGAAGTCCAAGATCAAGGTGCCGGCAGACTCCCTGCCTGGCGAGGGCCGCTTCCCGGTTCCTAGCCGCCACCGCCTCACTGTGTCCTCCCACGGTGGAGGGGGCAAGGCAACTCTCTGGGCCTTTTTCAGGAGAAAAAGGGCTTTTTCACTAATCCATTCACCAGAGCTCCACCTTCATGGCCTAATCACCTCCCAAAGTCCCCACCTCCTAAAGCCATGCCTTGGAGGTGAGGATTTCAACATACAATTTTTGAGTGACACAAACATTCAGCCCATACCAGCCGCTGATCAAACTCCTGACACGGGGATTGTCTGCACCAACCTCCTGGCTGCCATCCTGGTCCTAAAGCAGCCTGGCCCCCCGGGACTGGGCTCATGTTCTCTGGAGCCAGTTCACAGTCCCCTGAGACTAACCTTTCCTCCCCTATACCCGCCTCAGCTCCTGTGAGGCATGCAGCCTGGGGACAGAGGTCCCTCCCGGGCTCCGGGTCACCCCTCCCTCTGTGCCTTCCGTGTTTATTTGTTTCTTCCCTCTACAGCTCCTTCAATCCTCCTCCTCTTCCCGCTCTCCACAGTGAGAGCTGCGATGGCTTCCCTCCGGCCACTGAGCCAGAGTCAGTCGCTTCGTCCTCCTCCCCACCCACGTCACCCTAAACGCGCTAATCCCACCCCCCTCCCCAGCCTGGTCCCAGGACCCCGTCCAGGAGCTGGGTCCCCAGAGACCCTGGAGAGACCCTCACTCGGGGTCTTGGCTCCGCACTTACACTCTTGCGCAAGTGGGTTTCCTCCACCGGAGAATAAGTTTTCTGTGGGCAAAGGCAAGCATTCCTTTTGTTTTCTCCACGGTATTTGTGCTCCTGCGCGTAGTAGGAGCTCAGAGAGCTGCACTGGACCAAAGGAACCTGAATGGAATCTTGTCGCCACACCCTCCGGGGACTGCAGAGCCAGCCGTGTGGCCTCCCAGCCTCCTTTTCCCAAGACTCACTAGCCCTTCACAGAAACCCATGCTCACGGGAGGCAGCCCAGGCCCTCCCAGACCATTCCCGGGAAGGATCTATGTTTGTCTGCAGCTGAGAAGAGGATATTAGGCCTTGGTGTTGCTTCTCAGCTGCAGTCAACCCAAGTGGCCAAGGAGGACGCAGGCCAGCGCAGGCCAGCAACACGCAGACGTCCTGCCATGCACATGCTGCTGGTGCACGCCGAAGCACGGCCCAGAGAAGTTCTGAAATCGGAAATCCGTCCTTCACGTAGGGGGTCTCATGCCAGCTCTACGTAGTTTTCCCCCCACCCACTTCTAAGCATCGCTTCCTTGCCAGGAAATGAGTTGTGTTTGTTTCATAAATACTAAAAAACTCGGAACTGGCGAGGATAAATGGCTCTAAATTTAGCAAATATTGTTCGCCCAGGCAATGTGCAATGTGCAATATTTTTCTTCCCACCCTTCCAAACCCTGCCTTGGCCTTGAAGTCAAAGTTCAGCTGGACGACCGGCCTCCCACGCCTGTTCCTGCCTCTGCTCTCGTTCAGCACGGACGGTTAATTGGTAGCAGGTGGCCGCTACTCGGTGGGGCGCGGGGCCGGCTCGGGCTGGAAGCCCCCGGCCGCAGCCACTCTGCAGAGATCTGTGTCCCCACCGGCTGACTTGGCAAACAGGTCGTGAAGTGGGTGGAGATGAGGAAAACATCTGCCTTCCTCATCTGGCGTTCAAAATACAGTGTTCCCTAAAAGACTGGAAGGGAGGACAGAGAGTTCTAACTGGCCCGGAACTCGGGGCCAAACAGATGATTTGGAAAGCTGATTTCATTCTGAGGGATGGGTGTGGCGCATTCTAGAACTGTTCAGCAGGTCAGGACCTTTCTCTTGATCCCTTCCATTCCGGAACTGGTTATGACTGTTTTTTTATCCTGAGTATCAACACAGTATCAAATGCTATCCAAGTACACGTGCTTTGTGTGCAGTGGGTTGGTAGTTTCTGCAAGAACACACAAAGGCATCTGAGCCAGACTTATGTAACACCAAGAAGGAGGAGGTGAGAGGGCCCTAGTCCTCCTATGCCCTGTGGGTTAACACTTTAAAGACCGAAAAGGGCTCTTTCCTCCACACGTGCTGCCCCTTGCTAACGACAGCTCGTTCCATGTCATTCCTTATTCATCTGACCATTCCTTGTCTGGGACCTCCTCACAGGGGCTCCATCACTTTGCAACATTGCTCAGTATCCAACATCACGTGCCCATGTGCACAGCTGAGAGCCGGCTGTGATGAGGGGCTCTGATCTCTGGGGATGTATTCACAGACACAGGCTGACATTCTGCAAGCAGCGATGAAATGTTGGCAGACAGCACAGAGTAAGGGTTAAATAAAACTTTCCCTTAACCAGCCGCTGGGATGGACTAGAGTCGTGTGTGGGCCCCTTCAAGAAATAAACTATATGGAGAAGAGAGATTGCCTTTCTTGAGTTGATTGAAGTTTTAATAACAAAAATTAAAATTAGGCTTTTATGAATGCAGGAAATGAAACAGGAAGTGCGAGAAAGTAAGCAGGAGTTGAGAGTTGAGAGTTGTGTGTTCTTGTAGTAAAAAGCAGGAAGCAACTCCTTGGCCACAGCCGGGACCCTGGGACTTCGCTGCGGCCTCCTTTGGCTCCACAGGCTTCCGGTCCCCTGTCCTCCTTCCCTTAGATGTTGAGCAGGAGGCTTGTGAGGCACCTGAGGTCCTTGTCACACACAGGCTCCTGGGCTGAGTCTGATGTGCCAGATCAGAAGAGCAGCCCAGGATCTTGTCTGTTGATTTCCAGGCAATCCAGGTCCACACTCACGTTTAGACTCGTCTCCAAAACCCAGCTTTGTGTTTTCTTTCCATATCTATGAACAGGTATGTCGGGCCATTGTTACAAACAGGACTGGATTATGGTTATAAACTTCAAGAAAAAAATACCTGGGGTATTTAAATACAAGGGTTGCAGTGAGTATTATTTTGACATTCATTTTATGTCTCATGCCAGTTTATGAACATTCTATAAGATTTTAACAAGGCATTTTATATTCATAATCAAATTTCGCAAGGAGAGGACCTCCTATAGCCAGTTTGTCTCAAAATCAGCTTTACTAGTGGACAACGATGCTTGGGAACCACTGGTTTAGGCTGGTCTCCAAAATGCTGCTAAATCTCAACCACCTGTGGAAAGCATCCTGGTCTTTGCCCAACCTCTGCTATCCATGTGCTCGTTAGTGTGGTGAGCGCCGTGGTCCCGGAGGGGTGTGCAGGATGACAACAAATGGCAGCCCTCTGCGGCCAAACTTCATGCACCGTGAAGAGCAGGCCGTCAGCCCATTACGGCAGCAGGACTAGGCACTGGGACCCCGTGGGGGGCACTGGTGGCCCTGGACTCTGTGTTCTTCTCAAGCTGCTGAGACCCGACCTGGAAGAGCCCAGGGGATGGGAGATTTGGAGGATCAATCCGCCATGCCGCATCCCCTGCCTGCCGGGTGGCAATCAGTGCCAAACTGGAACGAATGGCACTGAAGAGCGGAGAAGTCGCTGTCTCCCATCCCTCCCTCGGGCCTCAGCCCTGTTTCCTCTCCTACAGGAAGGGAGGTGATGCCACTCGTTATGAAGGGTGTGGACGCAGGAGGGGGATCTGTGACACGGGGGGAGCAAACCAGGATGTCACGAACAATCAACGGATTCCCTCAAAGGTTCCTGTTTAATTAAAAATTTCAAAGGATAGGACTTCCAAACCTGCTGGTCTTCCCAGGACGCCCCTGAGGGCCGTCAGACAGGAAGAGTCTGTGCACTGCAGCAGCCACCCCAGGCCTCTCTCCTGGGTATCTGCAATTTAGGACCACCTGGTAGGCAGTGGAGACATTCCCTCTCACTTGCCCTCCGGCTGAATGGATGGGCATCCCCTGGAGACGGCTCCCTGGAGCAGTGAGCAGGGCACAGGAACACCGTCATGCAAGCTGCGTTCCCAAGACAGGGAGAGAGGAAGCAGCTTCATGCCCTTTCTCTATGGGAGGCTTATCACCGGATGAAAGAGAAATCAAGCTCAAACTGCCAACCTGGGTCTCCCTTTTTCTGCTGTTGGGTAGAGGGTGGTGTTGGTAACACCAGATCGTGTACCCAGGGGTATTTGTTGCCAAGGATCCTGGGGTACATCTGCCCATGTTGTTCCCCTTGGAGCTTCTCAGGAAGAGAACCCATAGTATCTAAAAATGATGCATGTCAAACTTCATCAAGGTTCTAGAAAGATTCCTAAGTATAGTTATCCACTAATAAATTAAGCTGATTTTGAGACAAATTAGCTATAGGGAGCCCTCTCCTTCCAAGATTTTATTATGGAGATAAAATGCTATATTAAAATCTTACAGAATATTTATAAACTGGTATAGCACATAAAATGAATCTCAAAATAATAAACATGGTATTTAAATAGGTTTGATTTTTGTCCCTTGTATTTTATAATCATTTTCAATCCTTATTATAATAACAGTCCAACATTCTTATTTTGTAGATATGGGGAATAAAAGCAGCAAGTGTGAGCAAATAATGAGAAATCTGGTTTCACAACTCCCGGTCCAACGAGCTGTCAGCACAGAGTGAGGTCCGACTTGCTCAACAAACACGCCGTGGCCGCGCCGACAAGCTGGACGTGCAGTCCCCACCCCCCGCCGGCCACGCGCCAGGGGAGAAGGCGTGAGCCGCAAAGGCCTGAGGAATTCTTCGAGCACTGCAATGCTTCATCCCCGATCACATGAAGAAAGGAAGTTCAGCTTTCTGAACAGCCCCTCGAACCACGGAAACTGAGCCCCCAAATAGAAATAAGACAGATGTCAGCACCAAGAAATTCAAATAATTCACCATCTTATCTGCGGTCCTGAGTCCCCTCGCTTCTCACATTCTCCCCTTTGGACGGTGTTCTGGGGCAAAGAAAACTCCTGCCATTGCCAATCACGGAACCTGTTCCCAGTCAAGGCCTCCGGGACTCGTGAACTTGTTTTTGATAGAGGACATTCTCCATGGCTCGTGGTGGAGAGAACAGACCCTTTTCATTTCTATGATAATGTGCCCCTGAGGTGGGTTCCTATCACGTGGATACTCTAAATGACACGTTTTCATTATTTCTGTGCTGCACCTCAGGCCAGTCCACGTTCATCACACAGCCTTGGGGACGGGTCACGGCTCTGTGTACAGGGCCATCCACCCTGACCCCGGAACTCTCCGTCGCTTGGGTGGCCATCTGCAACGTTTTAGACCATGTTTTAATACCTTCTGACTGTAGAAGTGACAAGGCTCTCTTGTTTCCGGAAGCGATAACCTCTTAGAGATGAAGGAGGGAAAAGCCAGGGGGAAGCATTGAGCCCAGGAATGTGTACAGGCGAAGGACCTGACAGCAGAAGAGTGCTGCTTCTCTCTGAACTGGACGCACCATGTCACTAGTGGAAATGACAGCCCGGTGGTTTGGAATCCCACGGGTCTGACGGGCAGTGCGGGTCATTTGCCAAACCTAAACGAGACGAGGTTCCCCTCAGCTTCCGCTGGTCCCGAGCCAGCTCCTTGTTTCCCGCCAGGGTGAGGCTGGGCTTTCTCCCTGCTCTTCTTTGCGTCTGTGTCCGTAGGGACCGGGAGCGAGGGCCAGTTTGCTTTCCTGCCTCCTCTGTCCCATCGGCCAGAGAAAGCATCCCATAAATTCCTCCCAGGAGCCTTCCCCGGTTTCCGTGCGGCAGGCCACGCTTTGTCTTTTCTGAAACATTGCTCCCACCTCTCTGCAATAACAGGTGTGCTGGCTTCAGTTTACTTACGAAGAGCCACTTCGCCTGAAGATGTCACCTGTCATCGGTGTGGTCTGCTCTCTGGACAACACTGAGAAATGCCTCCTCTTCCCTCACGCCTTGCTGCTAGCCCTCTCCAGATGCTTTCTAAAAACTGCCACCCACGTCACAAATGGCTGTTTTTATTTCTCTGTCTACTCTCCTAAGTGCTCCAGCTTAAATTTATCACATGCCCTCACTGGGGTTTACAGATAGCTTCTAATGTACCCGAATTCTAGAGTTACAGGAGAAAAGAGCAAATAAAGTAAAGGATAAAGCTCAACCAATTTATACAGAAGGAGGGAAAAATGCAGCCCAGGCAGAGACAGTATTCTTTTCCCATTGAACGTAAAGCAAATACTAAGATTCTGCAAGAATTTCAGAATCTATATCCGTATCCATGCTTTTATATCCCAGTTACTTATCACTATGGGAACCAGGTATTTTTGACTCATACTTTAAATATAATAAAGATACAAAAGAAAGAAAAAATTGCCAGAATACAGATCTCTGGGTGTGGCCATTTTTTTTGGTGGTTGAATTAATGAGTTTAAGCTTTTGAGGGATGGTTTGTATTCATCATATCCCCTGTCCTGACACCAGACCCTGGCTCTGTGGTTCTTAAGTTGCAGGTATCAGATTCACCTGGAGGCTGACGACAATCCAGATTGCTGGGGCCTGCCCCCGGAGCTTCTGATTCAGCAGGTCTGGGTGGACCCTGAGAACCTGCATTTCTAATAGGTACTGCAGATGCTGCTGGCCTGGGGACCACACTTTGAGGGTGCTTAGCTCGGTACATGAGATTTCTCAAAGAGGACAACTGGGAGATGAGACCCCCGTTATTAACAATCACACTAAACCACTTCTGCAGGCTTCGCTGGGAATGTCCTCATTTGGTTTAGTCTCTTCTTCATGTTCGTGTTCAAAACTATAGAATTCAAGTCAACAATAAAGCGTGCCAGCCATGGAAAATGTTGTCCTGACATTTCTAAATTATCTCAAACAGACTTACTACAAATTTAATTTAGTTTTAACAGGAAAGTTTTCACATGTTAATTAAATGCCAATTGATTGCTAACGGCATACCCACTGAGGATTAACTGCGTGGTGGGCATGGGCTTCTGACATAACTGCTAAATCTAGTACTTAACAGGTGGTAACAAGCTGTCTCATTAGAAATCAAATGACTACAGGAGAGAATTTTTAAATGTGAGTATTCTTTGTTGTTAGATTTTCTGATGCATGGCAAAAAACAGACTTGATTTGGGATAAAATGTTCAAAATACTGTCCTTTGCCTGCCCATTACTAAGTTGCTTGGACCACAGTGGTGTGTTTCTAATGGGATGACCCCCCCGCCACGGCCCCACTGGCTTGTTCACACAAATCCAAAGGTGAGGTGCACATCAATTCCAGCCTTGGTTTCTAGTCTCAGAGCACAAAATAGTAACAACCACAACAACAAAAACAGAGCCATGTCCCGAGTCTACTATGTACTACATGAAATAGGGACTGTAACACCTATTTTCCAATTAATGAACACAGGGATCAGAGGGATTACAGAGCTGACCAAGGCCACACACGCAAGTCAACGGGAGAGCTAAGGCCAAATTCAGGGTGGTCTGACCCCAGAGCTCTCTGCTTAATCACTGAAGACAGGTTGAATATTGAACAATTTAGAGTTTACAAAATGTATTTTGTTAAAGACTTTTATGTGGTACATGACAGGATATTATTTACATTTACAAATGAAAGGACCGAGGCTGAGTGAAGCTGAGAACTTACACAAGTTCACGGAGCAAGACCATTAAAAAGTCGAGACTGCAAAGCCCCCTCTAAACTCTCCAATTTCTTTGGATAATTGATGAGTGTGCTTCACAAAGTAAGTAAGAGACATTTACAAAATGCCTTTTATGTGCTGAACACTGACAAAATATATTTTCTGGTGATTTTTATGACAGGTCAACTCACATGATGAGTTATGAAGGGTAGAGACAGCTGTGTGTTCGCTGACACCCCTCCCAATAAGAGAAGAGACTGTCTCCCTTCCCGCAGGTTCTGGGCTAGGCTGGAACTGCTTTGACTGATGGTGTAGGGTTACGGTGCCAGTCAGTCAGCTCTAGGCATGGCCTTCAAAAGAACAGGCAGCGTCCTCCCTGGTCTGCTGGAGCCCTGAGCTGCCAGGTAGGAAGTCTGATGTCCTGCTCTAGAGGCCATGGGAGGCCCTGAGATGACATGGGGAAGGTGAGGGGCCCAGTGAGCCCAGACTTCCTCTGTCCCTACCAGAGTACCAGGCTTCTGAAAGAGGCCTTCTTGAACCCCTGAGGCCAGCCTAGCTACTAGCTGAATAATACAGTTGTCTTAGTCAATTCAAGCTGCTAGAACAAAAACCCAGAGATGAGGTGGCTTAAACAACAAACATGTATTTCTCACAGTTCTGGGGGCTGAGAAGTTCAAGATCAAGGCACCAGCCGATCCAGTGTCTGATAAGGACTAGCTTCCCGGTTTGTGGATGGGCACCTTCTCGTCTCGTTGTATTCTCACGTGGTCAGAGAGCAGAGAGAAAGAGAGCAAGCTCTCACGCCTCTTCTTATAAGGGCACTAATCCTGTTCGTGAGGGCTCCACCCTCATGACCTAATCACCTCTCAAGGGCTCCACCTCTTAATACTGTCACCTTGGGGATGAGGATTTCAACATGTGAGTTTTGAGAGGATATAGCACTAGGTGACCCCAGTCAATACATTATGGAATAAAAGAATGATCCACCTGAGTCCTGCTTAAATCCCTCACTTCCCAAATTATGAAATGTAGTAGATTGTGCATGTTTTCAGTGACTACGTTTTGGGATAACTTGTTAGGCAGCAGTCGGTTACCAGGAAAAAACGCTTGTTACCTGGACGTGGGCTGCTGCTGCTACTGCAGCAAAAGACGGCATGTGGCACGGGGTAGGGGGCCTGGTGGTGTGTGAAGCGAGGTCTGAAAGGCCTCAAGGCAGATGCTGGGGGAAGGGGGGCCAGTGAGTGAGAAGTTGCTACTGGAGACTGGAGAAAAGACAAAGCTTACATGGAGGCAGAGAGTTTAATGAAACCATCTTTTGAAGTAACATGGAAAAGGGAAGGTATGTCTATGAATTCATCAAGTTAGCTGAGGAGCTTTCCAGGTAGCATGTAGAACTCCTCTTCTGGTTGCCAATGAAAAAATTCAAGAAGACAAGGATGAACCAAAAAAGAGACTGTTTGCTTTTGAAAAGCAGAATGTAGGAGAAATATAAAGGAGCCAGGACTCACTAGGTTTGAAAATGAAACTCTCTTATCCTTAGCCTTTCCCAGCAAAAGATTCTCAAAGGGGGAAAAAATGGCTTCAGGACAAAGATGAAATCCAGGATGTTATTGCAAGATTCTTTGTTAAGACTTGTCCAGAGGGCTAAGGTGGTATCTCATAGTCATTTCAGACAGAGGACGGCCCTGCTAAAGATGCTCAGGGCATGCCTCAGAGACCTTCTCTATTAAAAATAAAAAAGATGGCTTCCAAGAATCCTAAGGGCATGGCTCCAGAGCAGCCTCCCTCATGTGTGAGAGGAGAGGGGCCCACTCGAGCCTCGCCTCCTGGGAGACCCTTCCAAGGCCTCAGCACTGGGATGAAGCCATCTGGGACCCTCCAGAGCATCCCACTGGCCACCTGTGACCACCAAGTGACCTCAGTCAGCATTACATGATGCAGAAGAACTGCGGGCCAGGGCCTGCCTGAATTCCTGATCCACAAAACTGAGACATAAGATGATTGATATTTTGAGCCACCTATTTTGGAGGTCACTTATTATGCAGAAAATGGTAACAATAATTATCTAATTACTATAAAATTACTAAATTTTATAGTAAATGAGATAAGCACGACAGAAATCAAACGGAAATGTTTATCACCTTCTTTACGCTCATATCTGCATATAGTTCCACCAAGGTACGACCTGCTACTAACCACCTAATAACCAGATGCAAGAGCTGCTTACACTTTCCATAGCAATAGACATCGTTGACGTCGCCCCCTTCTTGAAACTCCTCTCTTGGCTTCCACTGGACTACAGCTCTCTCAACTCCACTCTGTAAATGGCTACTGTTTGTCCCTTTCTCTTTGCACTTCCACCACCCTCGTTTAAGCCATTCTGTCTCTTACCTGGGCTGTTGTCATCGTTCTCTAACTATTATCTCTACTTCCAGGATGTTCTAAACTTCATGCCAGATTCATCTTCCCAAAGTGCATTTCTGATCATATCCAGCCTCTCCTCCTACCAAAGGGAAACTACTCACCCGTCAAAATAGACTAATCATTCCCCAAATATGTGCCCATGGATCTTTACACAGGCCATTCCTTCTTCACAGAATAACCTCTTTCCTCACCCAACATCCATCTTGACTTTTGGAAATCAGCACCATTGCTACCTAAGCCCTAAACCACCCCTGCAGTGCAGTTTTCCTCTCCGAGGAGGTGAGCGCCTGACCTCCCAGCCTAAAGTCAGTTTCCTTCCTCCCAACTTCCCATGGTGGCTGGTTCACAACTGCCCAACAGCTTTATCCTATGCAGACAAGTGATTAAGCCATAGATTTGTCCTCTACCAGATTATATGCTTCTCAAGGTTGGGAACTAGATCCCAGCTGTGAGATACACAAGAATGTTAGCTGAATACATTGGGGAAGGCAGACCTTGCTTTCAAAAAAAACGTTACATCCAACAAAAAGACAAGCCTAACACAATGAACGCTTAGAGAACAAAATAAGGCAGGCTGTAATTAACTTCTAAATTACATGGTACATACTCTGAGTGCTTTGGGAGATTGGAGAAGTTGGGAGCTATCACAGCACTGGAATCGTCTAGCAAAACCTCACGGATGAGGCAGAATGTGCACTTGTGACTTAAGGCTGGGAGGAGACACTCAAGAGGAAGGAAGCCACTTAGACAAAGAAATCAGCATGAGCTCAAAGACGGGAGAGAACAAACACGACGTATTCACCGAAGAGTGAAGGAACAGGCTTCGGCTGATGGATCCTCCCGGGAACGGGGAGGCTCTGCAGGGCAGCCTGTCTCCTAAGGTCCCTATTCTTGTCCTAATCAGAGTCATGAGGTCACCTTATCTTTGGCAACAGAAATCATAAAAGTATTACTCAGACTAAAGCCTGGGACATGCAATGACAAATTATTTTAATCCAGTACTGATTAGGAAAATTGAGGAAACTCTATTACCCTGAATATGGGTGTTTGGGGCAAGTATTCCCCCACTTCTCAGAGTCACATACATAAGAGCCGATCCCTTCCATAGCTGTACCCTCTGCGAGGAGCGCTGAGCCCC
>CAUYRT010036254.1:0-13366 GCA_963574885.1 Lepilemur ruficaudatus
GTCTTTTATCCATCTTGAATTCGTTTTTGTGAGTGGTAAGAGATATGGATCCTGTTTCATTCTTCTGCATGTGGCCATCCAATTTTCCCAGCCCCATTTTTTAAATAGGGATAATTTTCCCCAGTGTATATTGTTGTCTACTTTGTCAAAGATCAAATGGAAGTATATGGATGGTTTTATCTGAGTTTTCTGTTCTGTTTTATTGGCCTATGTCTCTATTTTTGTTCCAATACCATGCTGTTTGGGTTACTATGGCCTTGCAGGATAGTTTGGAGTCTGGTAATGTGATGCCTCCAGATTTGTTCCTTTTGCTTAAGGTTGCTTTGGCTAATTGGGCTCTTTTCTGGGTCCAAATGAAGCATAGACTTATTATTTCTAGATCTTTGAAATATGACATTGGTATTTTGATGGGGATTTCACTGAATCTGTAGATCACCCTGGGGAATGTGGGCATTTTAACAATGTTAATTCTGTCGATACATGAGCTAACTCTTAAGACCCGAACTCCCAGATGGATTATAAGTGCAGGTTTTTAAAGACAGGGTTATAATCCAGGAAAGCAGAAGTTGTGGGCAAAATTGTAAATAAATAACATGGAAGTTATGCATTGATTTGGCCCCTGCTTGTAGCTCTCTCTCTGGGGCCCCTCAGGAAGAAATTTAGAACAAAGAAGGGTGGTCAGAGTTCAGTCCTCAGTTGCCTCTTATCTGAGATCTATGGCATTTTTTCATCTCATAGGAGTTTCTGAAAAACAATTCAAGAACATATGTTAAGATGCTATCTTTTATTTTCTAAAAGGAACCAAAGCACCTTATGAGTCTGATTTGCTTTGGAGACTATTGTTACTATCTCTTTGCTTATCAGGTTGCTCATTTACTTTTTTAATTTCAAAATATTAGAGGGGTGCAAATGTTTTTGTCATGTGGATACCTTGTGTAATGCTTAAGTCGGGCCTCTTAGTGTGTACATTACCAGAATAGTGTTCCTCGTACCCGATAGTTAAGTTTTTATCCCTCTCTCACTCCTTCCCAGCTTCCCCTTCTTGGTTTCCAACGTCCCTTGCATCTACTGTTCTGGTTATTGATGTAAGGATTTGCTACTGGTGCTGACAGCACATTTGGAAACAGAATTGAGTATGTACTCCTAGCTTGGATTGTAAATCTTCTAGTTCTCTTCCCCTAATGAAATTCTCTCTGTGTGTATATATTTGTTTAAGACAGCCTAGTGCATGTGGGAAGTTAGGAGAATGGACTCTAGAACTATGGTCCCCAACCCTCAGATCACCGACAGGTACCAGTCTGTAGCCTGTTAGGAATCAGGCCACACAGCAGGAGGTGAGCAGTGGGCAAGCAAACAAAGCTTCATCTGTATTTGCAGCTGCTCCCCATTGCTCCCATCACTGCATAAGCTCCGCCTTCTGTCAGATCAGTGGCAGCCTTAGGTTCTCATAGGAGCACGAATCCTACTCTCTGCACATTGAGGGATCTAGGTTGTGTGTTTCTTATGAAAATCTACTGCCTAATGATCTGAGGTGGAGCTGAGGCAGTGATGCTAGTGCTGGAAAGCAGCTGCAAATAACAGATTGTCATTAGCAGAGAGGTTTGACTGCACAGTAAATTAAATGTGCTTGAATCATACTGAAACCATACCCTCCCTTTCGGGTCCGTAGAAAAATTGTCCCCCATGAAACCGTTCCCTGGTGCCAAAAATGATGGGGACCACTACTCTAGAACAAGACTACTGGGGATCAAGTTCCAGCTCTACCATTTACTAACGGTTTGACTTTCAGCAATTTACTTAACTTTTTGGTGCCTTAATTTGCTTATCTTTGAAGTGGGTATAAGAATAGCATGTCCCTGATAGGGTTCTTTTGAGGAATGAATGAATTGCACAATTCCCAGCATATGTAAAGTTCCAAAAAAAATTTATTGTTGCTAATATTTTTATAAATGAGAGTAAGCTGGATATCTTGTTACTGACAATGTTAGATCACAGGTCATGAATATTTACTTACAGTATTTATTAGACACTGTCAAACTACCCTCTAAAAGCCTTTTAAAAATAATTCTCTGTCTAGATTTAAAAGAAAAAGCTATTTATAAATGGAGGCCATCTGAAGGGAAACGTCAGGAGGTCCCTTTAGCAATGAATGATAGTTTATAGAGAGTCAGCCACTTTGAACGTTATCTGGGAGAAATATACAGAACAGGTGGACTGCACAACCTGTTTGCCCTGTGAAAATTGGTATTTGAAATGACCTGATTCTCAATCTGAGAATTTTCAAAGTGACAAATTATGCTCATTTGGCTTGTAATGATGTTCTGATTATAGGCTATAAGACCAATGATGGATTTCCTTGACTTTTTAATGTTCTCTAATCCTGTTGTGACCTTTCCATATTCAAACATGCTATAATGTTTTCAGAACAAACTAACGTTTCATAATTATACATGTAAATATGTATTTATTTTCTTAGGATAAACGTACATGCTTTATTTTAAATTAACCTTTCTATATGTACCTTAATTCTTATGATATGATTTAATTTACTTTAAAAACCATGATAAAAAATTTTAAGAGTTATCTGATTTCTCTTGTCTTTGGTAGGATTTATGAAGCTCTGCAAGTCAGACATATTTTAGATAGACCTGTATGAGAAATGTTGACACTTACTTGTTTTCATTAATCTTAATTTTCTTCATTAACTTGTTCTACATTCTAAGCATTTATTGAGTTTCTACCATGCAGGAGGCATAAAGCCAGGTACTGGAGATACAAATGTGAGCAAGACAGATGAGGTCACTGTCCTCATGATGCTTACAACCTAGTGGGGGGAATGGATCATCAACAATCTTACATTTATGACTTGTCAGCATGGAGAGGGAATAGGTTAGATCACCTGCAGGAAATTGAGAAGGGAACTAATATTTAAAAGCTGAGCAGAAGAAAATAATCAAATGAGAGTGAGAAAGAGAAGCAATTAAGGTGGGATGAAAATTACAAGAATACTCCAAAACAAAGGCAGAGGAGACTATGTCCAAAAGGAGGTGGCAGTAAAGTCCAGGTATGATGTGGAAATGAGGAGGTCATTGGAACCTTGACAGAGCCTGTTCATTGCAATGGTGGGGATTACAACCAAGCTGAAGGGGATTTAGGAGTGAATTAAAAAAGAGAGGTAGAAGCAGGATAAATAAACATCCCTTACAAAAAAAAAATGTGGCTGAACAAGATGCCAGATGCAGAAAAGATGCAGATCCCAAGATGCAGAAAATTGGGATGTTTGCTGGAGGGGAATGAGTACTGAAGTGATAATTTTGAACACAGAAGATATTCAGGTAGGATGGCGTGACAGAATGTTCCATAAAGAGTTGGGATAGATGATAAAGAAGAAGAAATGCTGAGTGAACAAGATTCTAGCATGGGAGGAGCTCATGAAGAAATTGCAGGTTGAGATCAGCAATACAGATCTAATAATTAATACAAATAAGAAGGAGATTTGAAAGGAAAGAGGTTTTGTTGACCAGAGCACCAGCATCAAGATTTCATCTGTATGTGCTAGTGTTGTGAGGCTAGTGGAACAGAGAGAGAAAGTAGACAAAGGTGAACAGTTTTAGGAAAGACAGAAGAAATGTTTAACACACTTATAAATCATGGGCTGTTTCTTTTCCTCTTTAGGTTAACTTTTCTATATAAAATACTTAGCTTTGAATTAAACAGATATTGACCTTAAACCATGCTCTTTTTTTATTGTTGTTATGATGAAAGTTAACTAAAATGTTAGTTCTATCCCCATCTGTTTCTTTATCCCAGTCCATCCTAATAGAGACATCTCTTTATCTACCATGTCTCGGCCGGTCTGTGTCCATAATACACTTTCAGGTTTCAATTGAATAAATGAATGTATTTTAGTTATACAATACTGATATTTTATTAGATTATTTCCTTCCTTAATATTTAATAAAATTTATTATACATTTTGACTTGTTTGAGCCATGCTAACAGGCAGAAAAGACAAAGAGTGTTACTGATTTCTGGTGTAAAGGTTAAGTACAGCCTGTCCTGGGAATAATTCTGGCCACAGCAATGAAGAAAAAAGTGAGAAACCACGAAGAACAGCTGAAGATAGGTAGACTTCTTTTCATTTTCATGACATAATATCACAATTCTATTTAGAAATTCAAAATATCATTATTATTCATTATTCTTTCAAATTTAGGAGGAAATATAGTCGTTACAATTAAATATTGGTATTGAACTTAAAACATTTTTACTAATCTTGGTGATACTTTTGTTTTACTGAATTATATGTTACATGTGTTACATTTAACTTTCATATGAAAAGACCAAAACTAACAAAAATTTTCAAAACCAAAGGAAACAAAAAAGATAAAGAAAATAAAAAAATAAAGAATGAAAATATGATAATAAAACAACTCACATTTTATTTTACAGAGACAGTTTCCTAATATATAATTTAAGCCTATCATAGCATAAATTCTAACTTTAATGAACATCTCTAATTTCTCTTTTATTAAAACCATATTGTGATTAGTATATGCTTTTTCATTTACGAATACTTTATTTTGCCATGTGATTGGTTATTCTCTAATTCTTCAAGAGAAAAGCATTGCAGGCTAGAATGACTTTTAAATATGAGGGGAGATATATAAATGAGTTCTGATAATGTGCTAAGGCTTGAGTGAAGCTCTTTACATCTGTTAACTTATTTAATTCTCATAATTGGCAGGCAAATCTCTTGTTATAAAGATGAGCAAACAGAGAAAGAGAGAGAGAGAGAGAGAGAGAGAGAGAGAGAGGCACAGACTTTAAGTAGTACAAGGTGGTTTACCTAGTAAGGGGCAAACCCAAAATGATCCTAATTACTCTACTGTACACTTAGGTGTTTCTATACACTCCAACAGCAGTAGTAAATCTTACTAGTAGCTATGTATTGCAAATTTACAAAATTAAACTAAGAATGACAAATATATAAAAAATTTCAATATTTTATTTGTATTTTTAATTATACAAATAAAATATTTAATTGACAAATAGAGGTTGTATATATTCAAGGTATGTACACAATGTGATGATTTGATGTATATATACAATGTGTAATGAATACTGTGATCAAATTTACAAATTCATCACCACTCTTGCTGTACATTAGTCCTTGAACTTGTTCAATATCTGCCTGCATGTTTGTACCCTTTGAGCATCATTTCCCCGTTTTCTCCATGCAGAGCTTCTGGCAACCACCATTTTACTCTCTGCTTCTATGAGTTCAAGGTTTTCGGATCCCACATATACGTGAGATCATAAAATACTTTTCTTTCTGTGTGTCCAGTTTCGTGTATGCAATTGGCGATAAGGACAGGGGTAGAGGTGATTTTAGGATAAAGGAATAAGTGTCACAGCAACAACTGAGGAAATAAGGAATGGAGAACATTGATAAACATCACTCACTTATTTGTGTCACTCTATTTCAGTAGGAAAACAAATAAAATTTGAAAGAAATAAATGAGTAGATATGTAAAATTATAAAAATGTAGGAAATATAACACTCAACTTAGTGTCCTAAAGTATGGAATAAAAGAAAAAAAAATAAACCTGAATTTAAAAGTATGCCATGTTTATGCCTTTCGGTAATATTGTTCTACAAAAAAGTTTTGGATATTTATCTTAAAGTTCTATACAGAAGTGCATGCATAAGAACATAGAATATTCAGTTAAAAACAGATTTCAAAGAAAAAAATTGAATTATTAGTGAATTAGTGAATTATTAGTGAATTAGTGAATTATTAGTGTGAGTTTTTTCTCTTTCAAAATCACTATTTTTTGCTTCTATTATGACATGAGATTCTATCTGTAGCAAATCATCCTGAGGGCATAAAACTCTAATAATTGACATTAATATAACACTGTTTTATAGGATAAGTAAAAAAAAAATCTAGACTCTAAAAGACATTTTCTATTTCATGAAATTATAAGAAAATGGTATAACTAAAAATTACTCTGATGTGTGTATGATAAACTGATTCTTGAATATGTGTTTTGACAGCATGTGCGATACTACAGACGTTATTGCTATAGCTGAATGCACAATTCAAAGTGTGAAGATGAAATGTTAGCTAGACTCCAGTAATATGTTCTCTATTTTATACATTTAAAAGTGCCAAACCTAGGAAGTAAGTGACTGAATGTTAAATAAAATTGTGATTGACATTGACCAATCTGACTTCTAAAAACATTGTTACATTCTCGATCAACTTAAGTTGAATAGAAGAATGTGAAGCTTTTGTCAACCTACTTTATCTAAATTCTAACCGAAAGCCGTTTGGTGTGACTGAGATCCTACAGTGTAATAACTGACGGGGAGAAGTGCTACTCAGCTCCCACCTTATGAAAGGACTTGCTGCTCCTGCTTCTGGAAGTTTAGTCAGACTTAGCTGTCAGCATGTTTATGGATTGTTTCAACTGTAGAGAGCCACCTAACCTGAAGTCATGTCCTTCCAGGAGTAACCCACATCTAATAACTGATTGAGATGGCCGTAAAAAGACCTGACCATTCTTATTCATCCCAACACGAGATAATTCTGGTGAGCCATTTCACGTCCGTAGTCCCAGTGGGGATAGCTGAGCCCAGTGGGTCTTCATTTGGCATCATAGCTGAATTTCCCCCTCTTCCTAATTCTCACTTCCTGCCTGCGTTTCCACAGGGGTTGACTCCTAAGCACTAAATTTCTCGTGGAATCTACTTCACAGAGAATCTGTATTATGATATAAGATATTTTAAGCTCATATCAAATTTATCATCTAGGCTCTAGGGTCACAAGATCAAATTCTACGGGAGTCAAGTGAGCAACTAGTTGAGTGAATCAGTTAAAGTATAAAATAGCGAGAGTGGCAGTGGTATGATAGAGGCCAGAAACTGAAGAGCACAAACCTCCTATAGAAAAATAAAATTCAGTCAAAAGAAAATGCTATGAGGCAAATAACATGGGTATTAGAACCAAAGGAAAGACTCCCTGTTGCTAAATCTTCAAAGCATAAAGTCAGATATGAAGAGGCATAAAATCAAAGCAATACTCAGGGCTTTCAAATCTTAGATTCTGATTAACATTTACATTTTATAACTAAAATAAGACTGTGCAAGGTCTAGTGCATATCATGTCTTCACTTTTTAATATGAAGGATAAGCTTTGCCAATTCTCTTCCAACTTCATGGCTAAAGAGTTGGCGGTATAGAGATCGCTAGAGTTGTAAGAAACTCACCGTAGACCACGCTGAGGAATGCCCTAGGAAACTGACAGGTGTGGAAGGGAAGCTCTTGAAGTCAGTTAACATGGAGCTGAAATATCACTTAGGCAGGTGAAGTGGAAACCACCCCACCTTTGGTAACAAAAGATTGAGTTTCAGTGTTGCCTCCACTGTTACTAACTGTGGCAAGGGATACAGCTGATGCTGTCCATGCTTCCTGTTCTCCTCTGTTACATTACGTTACTAATAAAACTTCTACGTTACCTAGTTCATATCACACTTATGGAGGATCAGGTGAGGTAATGTTTGTGACAACACTTCGTTAGTTATGTATGTTTGTTTTTATTCTTCAGAGTTTTTTTTTCCATCTACCCAAAGAGAATCTACTATATATATTCATTTAGAGGTCTGTCCTCTTTCAGTTGTAATATAGTTAACTTGATTCTATCTATTTTAATGCAATTAAAGTTAATGTAAGTTTCTTTTTCGTGTTTACCTTGAGTTCCAATAATCATACAGAATACAATGGAAAAATATATTCTTTCAGTTTGGCCAGCATGTATTTTACTGGAAAGAAAATGATATCAAAAATGCATTGAATTAGCAGTTTCTTGCCTTGAGTAGAGAATGATATTACAGAAAAATGAATTAAAATGCTGGAAGTTGAACAGAAAATGGCTGGTTCCTTTAATAAAATCAAACATTGGCCATCCAAGGCTAGCAGTGGAGGGAAAATAATTTTTATTACCCTAACTCTTGTCCTTAACTCTTGTCAAGATTCACTTTCTTCTCAAGGTCTGTTAATAACTACTACTGGTTTAAGAATGTGGGAACTGGAAAAAAATACATGTGTGTCCTTTAAGACTCCTGCTAATGTGGCTATAAACTTCCCTGTGTTCCCCTCTGTATTATCGACAATATATCCCTGAAATCAACAGTGCAGAGCTTGGCACATAACAAAAACTTCATACATAATTTCTTAATGAATATAAATGTCAGAGAGGAGAATGGAGCATTAAAAAGAATTTTTACCATAGTCTCAGAGATAAAAGGAGTACAAAGACAGAAAATTAACTTTCCACCATGTATTTGAGTGGTTAAGTCAGGCTCAATCTAAGGTCTCCTATAGGTAGGGTAACCTTATATTCTGGTTTGCTGAAACTGTCTCATTTTTGCTTGTTGCCCCAGCATAAATAAAAATGTCCTTTTTTAAGACTTAAATATAGCCCAGTTTGGATACATTGTATGATTACCCTACATTGTGATAATATCCTCTTCCTCATTTATAGTATAGTTTATGGTAAGGGTCAGTATTCCTCCACTAACAAGGAACATCTAATATGTCCAGAATTTTCATCCAGGCCCAAGAGAGCAAGACGTGGAGGGAGACAGGAATTCCTGCCTCTTCCTGTCTAAGCCCATTCTCCAATTCTGGTTATCTGAAGCGCCTCTTCCTTTGAAAATGAATAGCGATCTCATTCAGACAATAGTCCTAACCGACGTTGGGTGGCTTTACTTCATGACCTCAATAGAGAACAAGAAAATAATAAAGTAATATTAATACCTGCATAAATATGCACATATACCACTTCATAGATTATTTTTAATAGAATAGGATAAAGTCTATTTCAGATAGTTTATGAAAGGTTTATTATACAAATTTTGTTGTCTTGTTATGTAACTGTCTGAAATTTCTATAAAATGCTTATTATGTATGTGAGCTGTTCATGTCATATCTTAGGTCTTCTGTTTGACAAAATGCCTCATGTTTATAGCCTGGCCCTTAGAATACTCCATAGAATTTATACAGTGGCTTATACACCTTAATAAATGGTCATTGAAAGAGAAAATAAAACTCTAGTGTGATTTGCATGCTCTTAATTATGTATACATTAACTCAAGATAAATTTTTGCTACTACATCAAGACTGCACCCAAATTGTGAGGAGTTCCAAAAAAGAACATGTCTCCATTTTCTTTTATTCACAAGGATGCAGCCCTAGAGGGAAGGGAAAGAGAATAAGAAACCAATGTAAAGTTGCGATTGGACTAACTCAGCTGACAGACTAACTATTCCCGTGAAATCCAGGCTTGACCCCTAGTAACAGTGCCATGAAAGCATAAATGGAAATACATTTTGAAAAATGGCACTTACTTTGGATAACGATAAAATGGACTTGCATTGGTGACAGCACTTACTTCATACCAGGAAACCCTGCGTGATGGTTCTAAGAAGTTGCATGACTCATGTAGTCGATCCACCCTCAGGAATGGGTTCTGAGAATTCCAAATGAGATAACACCGCCCCAGAAGGAAAACTGAAATCTTCATTATCTTTCATTAGTAGTTTTTCTAGCTATTATTTTTCCAATTTTTAAAGATAGGCTAGAAACTGATAGGTGGCCAGATAAAACTGTCAGGTACAGTATGTAAAACCTTAGAACCTTCTGCTCACCATGGAACGTGAAATGAGATATACATAGAAAATGCAGATTATATTTTTAAGTAATGTCTTGCTGTTTAACTTTACATGATGCTATTTTCTATTTATCAGGGAATGAGTCAGTGAAATTAGTTATAAGAATCAAAATATGATTGTTCTAAAATGTATCTTCTAATTAATGTGGTCCTTCCATTTTTAAACTTCAACTTTCCTGACAGCATTTTGCTTGCATCTTTGAGAAATAAAATCAAGCTCATAAATCCTGTGTGTGTGTGCGTGTGTGTGTGTGCACGTGCACATGGGTTTTCTTGTGTTACACTCTCCTAATCCTAGATTGTAAATTCTTGGGTACCATGATAATGTGTCTATGGATCTTTGTTCTCCACCTGTATGTATCAGAGTGCATAACAATGAAGAGAATACATTTTTATGCTTTTACTCTACATTTTCACTTCAAAGAAGTTTGGCAGCAGAATACAATAATGAAAGTGAAACACAGTGAGGGATTTTACTGATATTTCCTAATACTGTATGTGCAGATAATTACACACATCTCTGTAGTGGAACAACTTTCCCATTTTCATCCCAGTCCTTTAGCATGCATGTGTATAGTTTATTTTAAGAGTTATTAGGAGATATGGGAAGTAAGACTAAGAATGTGAGCTTAGAGTCCAGTTCAGAGAAATTTGTCTTTGGGCTGATATGAAATAATTAATATGTAAAGACAAGGTAACCCCTCAAGATCATAATTTTAATGTATGCTGCTCCCACTGCCTTTTTTCAAGGAATGCCTCTAGATGACACAGGTATCACACCCTATGATTAATTAGTAGGTGTATGCCAGAATCACAAAAGAGCAAGTGTACAACCTGAGAATCTCAGATAAACTAAATATGACTTCATAATAACAAATGACTGTGGAATTCTGAAAAATGAAAGGACAATAATGATATCATTGTATAGTAAATTGATGGAAAGAAAAGTGTTATCCAGAAGAAGAGAAAGTAGAAGACAGAGGCAGATTAAATAGTTACTAGATGGATATCTGTGATATGTAAACTACACAGTGTAGTTCACTCCAGTTATTTTTAATGTACATTATTTTAATCTTCTGCATGTTTAATGAAATATATCATTTAAAGCAGTGGTTCTCATCCCTAGCTGCACCATTTGATTCCTTTAAGGAGATATGCTCACTCTAGATTTTCTGTTTCCATTCATCTAGGACAGTGGCTTTCAAAGCATAGTGTCTGGACCAAAGCTTCAACATTACCTGGGACCATGTTAGAAATCCAAATGCTTAGAGTTCTCCCTAGACCTACTGAATCAGAAAATATGGGTGGGTCCCCAAAATGTTTTTTTTCAAAAAAGCCTTCTAGGTGATCTTACTGCATTTTAAATTTGAGAATGAAGCCAAGAGTGATGGCTCATGCCTGCAATCCTAGCACTCTGTGGGGCCGGGGCTGGAGAATTGCATGGGCTCAGAAGTTTGAGACCAGCCTAAGTAAGAGCAAGACCCTGTCTCTACTAAAAATAGAAAAATTATCCAGACACCTTGACACCAGCCTGTAATCCCACCTACTTCAGAGGCTGAGGCAGGAGGATCGCTTCAGCCCAGGAGTTTGAGGTTGCAGTGAGTTATGATGACGCCAATGCATTCTACCCAAGAAAACAGAGTGAGACTCTGTCAAAAAAAAAAAAAAAATTGAGAATGAGAAACTAGGATGGTGCCCAGCCATCAATATTGCATAAAAATTCCTTGCAAGTATAATGAAAAGTAGGGTTGAAAACCATAAACCTTACAAGATCTTCTTGAAAGGAGGAGACAGTCTAACATAGTCGTTTTCAGGAGTCATGAGGGTTCAAGGCTGGCTTTGGAGCAGTATAGTCTGGGTTAAAATTTATGCTTGGCCACTTAGCACCTTGGTGACTCTGTATTAATTATTTAATCTCTCTGTGCCTCATTTTACTACTATATAAATTTGGTGATAATGATTTTACGTACTTCTTAGTGTAGTTGTGTTTATTACATGGATCAAGCAATGTAAAACACTTAAAATTGTGCATGGCACAAAGTAAATGCTTAATAAATGTGAGCTACAGCACTATCAATAGTTAAATTATTTAATGTAAACAGTTAACATGCTTCAAATATAAAGAGAACATCTATGCTTTGCTTATATACTTTTAAAAAGCCATTAAGTTATTTTGAGTAGCTTGAGCTAAAAAAATATTAAATTAAATCCCCAGACTTTTAACCTACATGAATGAAATCTCCTAAATAAATGAAGATTTTTAACAATCCACTCATGCATTGAGAGGCACTTGGGTTGTTTTCATGACCTAGCAATAGTGAATTGTGCTGAGATGTTTTCTATACCAAGATCCACAGGCTCATTAGTTCACACATACACTAATGTTTTGGGGAAAACATCAGAGGATGCTATGGTAGACTCAAGTGCAATAATTTGGAACCTTAAACACAGAACACAGATGTCCTAGGATAAGAGTTAGAAATAGGGAAAATTTTCCTCAAAGACGTGCTCTGGTCTAGGGACATTTTTCCTTAATACCTATGATTAAAAATATAAGACCATGGATATTTTAAACAACCACAGATTGTTTTCTCATCCTTTTAGACTATAAAATATTACTACCAAAACAACATTAGAGTCATTATAAAAGTAGATAGGTATACAGTGAATTATGTACCAATAATAGTTAAAATAGTTAAAAATTTAAAAAAATCAAATAATGAAGTAGATAGGGATGATATTAGAGTTGATGCCAGCAGGTAAGTTGGAGTCTTGTTTTGGTCTGATTAAATATTTGAGTTCTCTTTTGTGGGCATTTATTCATAGAAGCAGGACTGACCTTTCTTAACTAAGTCTCTAAGTTCTAGGGGCAATTAATGGGGATCAATAACTCAAAATAGAAAAACTAAAAGTTTTACTAAACTAGAAATGTTGGGGGACTCATGTGATTAATTTGTTGAGATAATTTTTGTAATAATATTATCATTATTACTTTAAGATACCGCTGAAATTGCTCCTATAATTCTGAAAACACTCTAAAATTATTTTGCCTTAGGAACAAAGATTTACCAGAAAATGTTGCTAGTAGAAATTAGGAATATTGGAGGAGAACAAAAAAACCCCACATATATATTTATATACATTATATATATACATATATTTGTGATGGAAACTGAAAAGAACTTGGTAAGTTCTATTTAGCTCTTTGTGGAAAAATAAGCAATATCTGTGCCCCATGACAACTCTTTACAGTCCCTGGTACCAGGTAGTTATTTATTTATTTTTCTTTATTGAAGTATACTTTACATATCATGCCTTTACTCCATTTTAAGTGTACAATTAAATGATTTTCAGTGAATTTATCGAGATGTACAGTTAATCACATAAATCAGTTCTAGAGGAATTCCTTTCCTCTATTGAGACCCCTAATTCCGCTCCCCAACTACTTTTCAAGCATGTCCCACCCCTCCACAATGCCCACCACGTCACTCAGACATGGGTTTACCCCATTGACTTGGTTTCTTTCACTATTTATTAGTTTGGTTTTTCAAAAATGTACTATTAAAGGATTCATAAAATATGAAATCTCTTGCACTTGGCTTCTGTTATTCCACACAATGTTTTTGAGG
>CAUYRT010036255.1:0-33538 GCA_963574885.1 Lepilemur ruficaudatus
AGTCCCAGCTACTCGGGAGGCTGAGGCAGAAGGATTGCTTGAGCCCAGGAGTTTGAGGTTGCTGTGAGCTAGGCTGATGCCACGGCACTCTACAGCCCAGGCAACAGAGTGAGACTCTGTCTCAAAAAAAAAAAAAAAAAGGCTGATTCACAGTGACACCCAATGTTAGCAAATGTGAGGTTCCACTCCTGGAGTAATGACTAACCTGAGTTAAGTTTATTTCTGGTATCTTTCCAGGCGACCTCTGCAAGCATTGCTCCCAGCGTTCAGATGCCTCTGTCTTTCCCCAGACACGCCACGGCTGTCAAAATAAACTGAGAGCCTCAGGCTCGGAGATACTTTCTAAGGACTTAACGAGGCAGCTCTCTTTTTACTTTTTTCTTTCTTTTTTTTTTTTTTTTGGAGACAGAGTCTTCCTCTGTCACCCAGGCTAGAGTGCAGTGGTATCAGCCTAGGTCACAGCAACCTCAAACTCCTGGGTTCAAGTGATCTTCCTGCCTCAGCCTCCAGAGTAGCTGGGACTACAGGTGTGTGAGACTATGCCTGGCTAATTTTTTCTATTTTTAGTAGAGCCATCTGGCTCTTGGTCAGGCTGGTCTCGAACTCCTGAGCTCAAGCGATCCTCCTGCCTCGGCCTCCCAGAGTGCTGGAATTACAGGCATGAGCCACGGCGCCCAGCTGCTCCTTCTTTTCTGAAGGATAATTTTTTGAGGGAAAATCTTCTCCTTCCATTTTAATTATCCCATAAGGAAAGCAGGGCCTTACCCATCCCTCAGCCTCGGCCTCCTGGACCCCAAGACCAGCTCATAGCTCCCAACCTCAGCCCCTGCCTCACCCACTGTTGAGACTGAGCCCACCACAGAGGCTCCTGCTCCCCAACCACTTCCTTCACATGCTCCACTGGCTCTTTCCTGCTGCCCATTTATTTTATAGAATGATACTTAAAAAAAGAGGCCAGGTGTAGTGCCTCATGCTTGTAATCCTAGCATTCTGGGAGGCCGAGGCAGGAGGATCACTTGAAGCCAGGAGTTCGAGGCCAGCCTGAGCTGGTAGAACACACATTCTTTTCAAGGTGGGAGGATCACTCAAGGAGATCGAGGCCAGCCTGAGCAAGAGGGAGACCCCGTCTCTACTAAAAATAGAAAAATTAGCCGGGCACAGTGGTGTGCCTATAGCCCCAGCTACTCAGGAGGCTGAGGCAGGAGGATCACTTGAGCCCAGGAGTTTGAGGTTGCTGTGGGCTATGATGACACCACTGTACCCTAGCCTGGGCAACAGAACAAGACTCAGTCTCAAGAAAAAAAAAAGATATCTAACACATTTTTTAAAAAAAGTACAGAGTAGGCCGGGGGCGGTGGCTCACGCCTGTAATCCTAGCACTCTGGGAGGCCGAGGCAGGCAGATTGCTCAAGGTCAGGAGTTCGAAACCAGCCTGAGCAAGAGCGAGACCTCGTCTCTACTATAAATAGAAAGAAATGAATTGGCCAACTAAAAATATATACAAAAAATTAGCCGGACATGGTGGCACATGCCTGTAGTCCCAGCTACTCGGGAGGCTGAGGCAGTAGGATCACTTGAGCCCAGGAGTTTGAGGTTGCTGTGAGCTAGGCTGAGTCCACGGCACTCACTCTAGCCCGGGCAGCAGAGTGAGACTCTGTCTCAAAAAAAAAAAAAAAAATGTACAGAGTAGGCTCATGCCCCTCAGGTCACCTTGATTCCAGAGTTGTGGCTTTCATCTGTCCTCCACACCGCCACTGCGTGAGCCTCATCCCCTTGCTGGGCAGACTGATGTAGGGTCCACGAGGCACCCTGGGTCCATCAGCACCTCCACATGGCACCCCAGCCCCATTTGGCTATGCCTTGCCACATGCAGCCTGACCACCCCTCCCCTATAGCTGGCCCTCAAAGTGCTGCTCTGCAGCCAGGAATGTCCCTGCAGCCACCAGCCCAAACAGCCCCCTGCGGGGAGGCTCTTCAGGATCAGCCCCTCCTCTTGTGTTCTCCCAAAACCCAGTTCATTTGTCTGTTTTAATATTTGGCGCACGTGTGCAGCGTACCGGGCACTGTGAGGGGAAGGGCTTGTGCGAGTTATCAAAGTTTATTTGTACTATTTGCTGCTAGACTGAGCTCAGTGAGGACTGGATCTTTGAGTCCACGAAATAAATTCATTTACTCACCAAATATCCACTGGCCTAGGTGCCAGGGACACAAGGTGGGTAGACCCCTGGCCGAGGGCTCCCCTCCAGAGTGGTAGGGACCTAGGTGGGAGAGACTCGGGGCTGGGGGCACACGGCGGGGAAGCAGCAGCCATGGGGTTCAGGAGCCCCATGTTTCCTCCCAGAGCGGGGGCTGGGGCTGAGCGGATGGGGAAGGGAGTGTCTTCCAGGCCCAGGGGACCATCGGTCCAAAAGGAAAGGGAACAAGGCCCCTACCCCAAGACGCGGACGGGGCCCCAAGGTGGCTGCACACAGTAGGCCCGGGGCGGTGGGGGCCATGGGGCCAGGCTAGGAGGAGGACCTTCCCCTGAGAGCTATGGGAACAGGAGAAAGGCAGGTGGGATTTGCATCTTAGTGGGGAAGCTGGGAGCAGGGGCACCGATGGCTCATGGGCTAATGAAGAGCCCTGTGAATGCTGACCCCACCTGAGCCCCCTGCCAAGAAGAGCTCAGGCATTCCCAGGGCCCCTCGGGGAGAGGACAGGACAGGCCCCGCTGCTGATCACAAGAGGCAGAAGGGGTAGAGGCCTGGGCAGGTGGGAAGCAGCCTCTTGGGGGGACCCATTCCCACTCATCCCTTCTGCCACCAGCCTCTCTGTACTCAAGGGACCCTGTGCAGGAGAGAGGGCGGGGTCTGCGGAGGCTGGGGTTGGCCAGCAGAGCCCTGGGCAGATTGAAGGTGAGCCCAGCAGGGCCTCCCATGCCCCAAGTCCCCACCATGCTGCGGTGCTGGCTGGGAAGTCTGGAGAGGAAAGGGGTCCCGGGTTGGCAGGCAGAAGAATCTGGGCTGGGGGTCCCAGCCAGCCTATCCTGGCAGGCAACCCAGGGCAAGCCTCAGTTTCCCCACCTGTAAATGAGGGTGCATTGGGCATGTCCCGGGAAGCTGTGAACTAGTGGCTGGGGCTGTGCCAGCCAGTGGAGCTCAGCAGAAGCAAGATGACGTTTGTTCCAGAAACACACATTGAGCTGATGGTTATAACACGGCCCCTGTGGCCTTGTTTCCAGAAGCCTCCACCTGCTCCCCTCCTGCCCTTATCTGCCCTGCACCCCCTTGGGGAGACATGCCCAGGGCCATCCCAGGGGCAGACACAGAGGCTTGGCCAGTCCTGGGGGGACTTTGGACTTGGTCCTGAGGCTGCAGGAAGCCAGGAGGATGTTCAAGATAAAGGGTGTGTCCTTACTGCCCTGGGGGACGTGGAGCAGGCACTGCCTTTCCTGAGCCCAGAGCTGAGGTCAGCCCTAAAGCAGTGAGCCAGGCAGGGGTGCAGCGCGGGAGCCCTTCTGCATTCAGATGGGCACCGGGTGCACCCAGAGGAGGGTCCCTGCCCTGGGGGTGGGAGGTGGTGCCTTGAGAGGTTTCCTCGATGGGGCCTAAAGGTCTTCACACTGTCAAGGGAGGGTCCCCACCTCTTGCCTCTGGAGCTTCCCCATGAGAAGAGCAAGAATGAGCCATCCCCAGAGCAGCTTCCAGAATCTTCTGTACTTGTCCTAGGAGGTGGGCTAGGCAAGGGCTTGCAGAGGGACTGCCTACTAACCCACCTCCAAGCACAGAGCTCCTTCCCAATGCTGAGCTGGAGTCTCCAAGGGGTAGCATTCTGGAGAAGGCCTTTTGGGGTGCTGGGAGGCCTGCACTCCCTCCTGGGCTCCCTGCCTTGGAGATGGCATGGAGGCCACAGACCCCAGCCCCAGCAGGAGCCAAGGAGAACCAGGAGGTCTCCAGAGGCTTCTCAGGCAAGGCAGCCCAGCCTGGAGAGGGAGACCCTGGGTTACCCCAGCTCCCTGGACCCCACCCTGACCAGAAAAGCAGCCAAGGAAGTCGAGTCAGGCCCTCCCTATGCATATGGGGGACAAGGTTTGTCTGATCTAGGCTTTGAACCTAGAGGATGCAGGCATCTCTATGCAGTGGCTGTGGGGTGGGAGACAGGGACCCCAGGGGGACTTGGGGCATGGCACTTGGGGGACAGGTTATGTGGGGTCTGGCTTTGGGCACCCGTTTTTCACCCAGGGAGGGAAGCGTGACTGTCCTTTTACAGCTAGGGAAACCAAGGCTTGGAAAGTAACCTGGTCCAAGAGGGTCTCTGCTCAGGGGAAAGGGAACAATGTCACCATGGCAGCTCAAGCCTGTGACAACCTGCAAGGCCTGCGAGAGCAGCTGGCTCAGGAGAGGGAAGTGAGACTCTGTCCCCCATCCCTCCCCCACTGGTCACTGCCCCAGCTCCAGGCAGGGGCTCTGGCCCCCTCTACACCCACTGCTGAACCACTCCTGAAGGCCCAGGAAAGACGTTTTTTTTCTTTCACCAAGCCACGGGTAGTGGGGTTGGCAGTCCATCCTTCCAGCAGCCACTCCACAGCCTTTGTCACCAATGCCAATCCAGGTCACAGAGTGGCCAGATGCCCCCTCCCGCTGCTCCTGGGATTGGGTTCTTGAGGCTGCCAGGAAGCGATGACCCAGCCTTGGCCCTGATGAACATCCTCTCCCAGTGTGGCTCAGACCCAGCCCTGCCCCTCCACCAGAGAGAAAGGGGACAAAGAACCCCTGAAAGCTCCAGAAACTGAAGAGTCTTTCGCCATTTGGAAAGTCCCCTGAATCAAGATTGTCACAGCCACAGCCCCAACAAACCACATGGCCCTGTGTCTGTGCCTTGTGTGCTTTCCTCCCAGTGTCCCTGGGCTTGGCCGTGTGGCCAGCTCTGACCAATGAGTGTGATGAAATGTGACACATGCAGAAAGTGTTCCTGCTTCAGGGCTTGTGCCCTCCTGCTGTCCCCAGATACCAAGTGAAGAAGCCCCAGCAGCCCTGGCCTGCTGGGGCCACAGGGCCCAGTCGTGGGTGAGGCTGCCTTGGACCCTCCAGTCCCAGCCAACATGACTACAGGTGTGTGAGTGACTCTGGTGACAGCAGCAGAAGAGCCAGCCAGCTGAGCCCAAATTGCTGACCCCTAGACTTGTGAATAAATATAGTGGTAGTGGTTTAAAACCACCATGATCTGAGGCGGCTCATTACTCAGCAGTAGATAACTGAGCCGTCAACCTTTTTAAAATGCCTCACTCAGTGAGCTGCGCTGGAGAACTGGCCCGGGAGTGAACGGAGACCGGGGTTTCCGTCTTGTCTCTGCACCTGATTCCCTGAGGCTCTGTCTCCTTCTGTGTAAAGTGGGGATGGACGGTGGTCATCTGTCTTGCGGATTAAGTGACACTCTGGGCTTGAGAATGCACCATGGCCTGGCCTCCGTGGCTACCTGGAGTTAGCCGAAAGTCTGAGGACACAGTCCCTAAGACCGCCTCACTTCTGACACCAAATTCAAGTTTTGGGAAGTGTCTGAGACCACTCTCAGGTGTGATATTTTGCTGGAAGGACCCACAAAGCTCCCTGAAAGCTGTTATACTTATGAGTATGGTTTATTACAGGGAAAGGATGTAGATTAAAACCAGCAAAGGAAGTGGCTCAGAGGGCAGGGTCTGGGAGTTCCCTGTGCAAAGCTCCTGTTGTCCTCAGGAGGCATGGCCCTGCCCTGCCAGCATCAGCATGTGGCAGCACTTACGAAGCACCGCCAACAGGGAAGCTCCCCGGGCTTAGATGTCCAGGGCCTTTACTGGGGCTTCATTGCGTGGGCAGACTCATTGACCAACTGCCCACGTGGTTACTGGTTGAATGATGCCACTTGACCCAAAGCCCCTGGCCTAGATTATTTAGGGTGGTCTTTCTGGCGTAGCCAGCCCTCACCCTAAACAAAGACACACCTGTCAGGTGCAACATAGACGGCCTCCCTGGAGCCGAGGGCACAGGCCAGACCTCAGCCTGGGCCAGGCCGACTTCCTTACAGCTGTGGAGGGTGACGCTGCCTCTGCCTTCCCAGCTTGGGGCCCTGGGAGAGCCACTCCCCCTCCGGACTTCAGCGTCCTCGTCTGTAAAGTGAGGATGTTAATGCTTCCCCCCTGGGCTGCAAGGATCGAGCATCTGGCCAGAGTCTGGTGGGTGCTCGTGGGTCAGTGTCCCCTTCAGTAGGAACCTGTGAATGGATTTTCCCATTTTCCTGATGAACCAGAGCTGTGGTTTGGGGCTGAGCCTCTTTCCTTCTCAGAGCCTCGGTTTTCCCATCTGTAAAACATCTGTAAATCTGGGCTCAGTGGACACTAAGTCCCCTGTAGGCGACATGGGTCCCCAGAGGGGTCATGGTGGGTGGGCAAAGCCTGTCAGAGACCCAGGTCCCATGACTCTTGGCACAACACTCATCTTAACAAAATCTCGCCACTGGGTCAAGCTGGGTGGACAGGAGCTGTGGGGGATTGCCTCGCACCAGGGGAGGGCGTCACTTGATTCCTTTTTATTGAAGTGCCTGTCTCCTTTCTGGCTGTCACTTTTCATGCCAACTCCATGGCTGCCTCCTTCTAGGTGCTATTTTTAATCTATGTCAGGCCTGGGACCCAGAGACCTGGGATTGTTAGCATTGTGTGCCAATTAAGAGTAAGGAGGCTCTGAGAGAGACCCTCAGCTCGAGCACTGAGACTTAGGATGGTGTCCTTCCTTGGAAGCTCAGAGGCCACCCCTCCTGGTCCCCTGGTTCCCAGTGGCTTTCTGGAGTTGGGGAGGCTGCTGGCTGGGTGACTCCATATAAGTGAGAGGCACTCATGTCCTCACTCTGGCTGGGTGTGCAGCTGGCTCACTCTGTGGCCCTCTCAGGGACAGTGCTGGCTGGCATCTCTCCCAGCCTACAGTGGCCAGATTGAAAGCAGCGCTCCTGTGGCTTTCCTGTGGCCGAGATCCATCGCCGGGTGTCTGCGGGGAGCCGGCCAGGGGTGGGCTGTGTAGCCAGAGCATCACCCAGCCTCCGCCCCGCGGGCGCCAGGGAGCCCAGCCCCGCAGCTTTCCCTCCGCCTGCCAGTTCTCGAGAGCTGTCTCCACGGAGAACGTGAACCTTTTTGGACGGGGTCCAAATGCAGGGAATTCCATTGTTCTGGCTTCCGCCCCAGTATCCGGGGGCCCCAGGCCGGGCCTGGCCACGCTCAGCTGAGCCTGGCCTCCCTCCCAGCGCCTTACAGGTCAGTGGTGGGACAACCATTCAGGAGCCTCAACCAGCCACCTCCCTGACCCAGGAGACAGACCCTGGGGAACTCCTAGCCTGGCTGTCCCCTCCCTCTTTCCAGATGCTTCTGCCAGATGCTTCCAAACAGCTCAGTCCTCAGCAGTCTCTCCTTGCAGACTTTCTCATGCCTGTCTTTTGCTCACGAACCCTGCTTCACTTATAGGAAGGGAGGGAAGGAGGGAAGGAGGAGTGGGGGGAAAGGAAGAACAGAGGGAGGGTGGGAGGGGGAGTGGCTAGTGGAACTAGGCTGACCTCTGGTTCCCTCACTGGGAGACTCTCACAGCCTCCTGAGCAATGGCGGGAACTGGGCCTCAGTCATTCCATCTGTGGAATGGGACTAAAGTCCAGCATGAGCCCCAGTTGTCCCAGGACGGCCAGGAACACCCACCGTGGCTCTGACCGGGGAGTGCCAGGCATGGCAGCAGGATGGGGAGGCCCCCTGTGTGCCCTTTTCCCCCCAGGCCCTCCACCTGGCCCTGTCTCCTCTAACCCTCCCCCTCTGAGTACCTGGGGCTTCTCAGTTCCATAGGGATTTTCTCCTCGATGTCAGGTTCAGGGGGCTCAGGCTCCACCAGCAGAGACTGTGGCTGCGCTTTTCCAGAACCGCATGTTGTGGGCTCCTTTTTCTCCACCCTGCGGCCCTTCTGTCATTCTTCCTCCAT
This sequence comes from Lepilemur ruficaudatus, assembly GCA_963574885.1. Classification (NCBI taxonomy): domain Eukaryota; kingdom Metazoa; phylum Chordata; class Mammalia; order Primates; family Lepilemuridae; genus Lepilemur; species Lepilemur ruficaudatus. The sequence continues at coordinate 7,962 of CAUYRT010036255.1, forward strand.
GTACCAAACACACCGCAAGTGTTAATCAATAATTAACTCCTTTTCACTTCATACCAAACAGAGACACAGAACTCCTGCCAACGGGAAGCTCTGAGTAACCCGATGTACTGGTTTCCTAGGGCTGCCATGACAAAGTTCCACAAACTGAGGGCTTCAAACAGTAGATGTTTCTTGTCTCACAGTTCTGGAGGCCAGAAGTCTGAGATTGAGGCAAGGCTGGTTCCCCAGAGGCTCTGCAGCGGAGACCGTCCCCGGCCTCTCGCCAGCTTCTGAGGACTCAGCAAACCTGGGTGTTCCGTGGCCCACAGACACTTTGCTCCCATCTCTGCCTCCATGTTTGCCCTGTGTTCTTTCCTCTGCATTTCTGTGTCTCTGAGTCTCTGTGTCCAAATTTCTCTCTTCTTATAAGGACCTTGTCATTGGATTAGAGGCTACCCTAACCCCTATGACCTCTTCTTTAACTTGATTACATTTGCAAAGACCCTTTTTTGCCACATAGGGTCACAGTCACCCCTAACCAGGGGTTAGGAACTGACCATATCTTTTTGTGGGACATAATTCAACCCACTGCACCTGAGTCATCATTTCACATAATGTTCGGGTCAGACTTTCTGTCCTTATCAGAAGAAGACACACGATTTTGTGAAGCTTCTAGAAACATCGAAAGGAACTCATGGGCACCCTGCTCCACGTGTGGACCCTGGCAGGGCTGCTGGGCTGGTGCTGGGGGCACTGGAGTAGGGTGAAGTCTTTGGCCGGGGGAGCTGCTGCTAATAGCAAGGACCAGAAACTGTCCCCGTCCATAAAGACAGTTGGCTGCCCACAGGGCACTGTCCTATGCATCCTTGGAGTTCTGCATTGCGGAACCCTGAGGTCAGAGTCAGCTCTGGAAGGGGCAGTGCTGATACCCTCCTTGTGCAGATGAGACAGGCTAGCTGCCGAAGCAGTGTCAGGCCAGGAGTGGGCATCCTGCCTGCTCCACCTGTTCACAGTGAGCAGTCACCAGGTGCCAGGGAAGAGGATTTACTTGGCCAGGTGCCAACCCACCCCTAGAGGTGGCCTTGGTCTTTGGAAGGTTTGGAAGGGGGTGCTTCATTCTGCCCAGAGCTCCCAGCAACCTTGGCATTGGAAAAAGAGGAACCTGAGCCAGAATCCCCCTGGAGTTCCTGGCTTTTCAGCCTTTAGTGATGGAGCATGTGACCTCCTTCCTCCTGCTCTGCCGTTATTTCCCAACTGGGTGATATCTCCAAGTTATCCAGAGAGTGGAAACCGCAGTTTTGCAAAGGCCTCCTGCCTCGGGCCTTATCACCGGAAAACAGGCAAGTCAGGGCAGTCAGAGTCAGGGCAGTCAGATGAGCGGACCGCCAGGCCTCCTGGGAGCCACTGCCCAGAGGTGTCCCTGCCTGCACAGCCTGGCCCAGCCTGCCCACAGAGCTGGCAGGCCAGACATAGCAGATGGCAGAGCCCAGGTGTGGAAACCTGTTTCCCAGAACTCAGTAGGTCCCGTAGTGAGGCCCAGGGTGGATGTGAGGCAGTGCCAAGGGTGCACTTACTGCCCCTGGGGTGAGGATGGGGGCGGCACCTGGGCCCAAGCACTTACTGCATGTCCATCCTCCTCACTCTGGCAGCTCCCACCTCCACTTCAGTAGAGGCGGGAGGACGCCCCTTAGGAAGTTTCGCTTGTGGCTCCAAAGCCCTACCTGGCGGTTGCCTGAATTTCCTCGGGGCGCCACTGTCTTTGCCTTAGGTCTTGACAAAAGATGCGAACTCCCCAAAGGGAGGTGGGGCCGGTGGGGACTGATCGATCTGCGACCCCCTGACACACAAACACACACACACACACACGCTTTCGTGTGCCAGGCCCTGACTGAGCATTTTCCTTTCATTTACTATCCCCTCTTCCAGACGAGGACGTCGACGCACATAAAAGTGACTTAATCCAGACACGCCCCTCCCGCAGCCGGCCCGGGTCCCTGGCAAGCGCGGAGGCCAGCTGGGCCCTGCAGGCCGGACCCCGTGGTAAACGTTCAATAAACGTGCAAAGGTCGAGTCAACGAGCCAACGCGTGGAACGCGCGGCGCAACCCCACCCGCAGCCAGGGTTCCACTCCGCGCCCACGTGGGGGAACAGCCAGCGAGGCCAACCTTCCAGTCCTCCTGCCTTCGGGGCTGGGCGCCCCTAGGCTCGCGCGAGGGAGTAGGCGGAGCCTCAGCTGGCGGGCCAATGGCGGCGCAGAGACGGGGCCAGCGAGTGGGGGTCGTGAAGGGCGGGGCCCCTGGGCAATGGAGGCGCAAGCAAGCGGAGAGACGGGGCCAATGGTAGAAGGACCAATGGAGGCACAGGGGCGGGCGGGAGGCGGCATGCTGAAGGACGGAGCCGGCGGGAGGTGGGCCAATGACGGCTTGGAGGCGGGACGAAAAGCGGGCCGTGCGTGGGCGGGGCCTTCGGGACGAGGGCCAATGGCAGCTCGGGGGCGGGGCCGGCAGTGGGCGGGCGGGGGCGCGGAGGGGGCGGTGGCGGCGGCGGCGAACAAAGAGGCGGCGGGCGCGAGCGGCCGAGCGAATCCGAGCGCAGCCGAGCCGGGCCGAGCCGGGCCGAGCCGGGCCGGTCCGGGCCCAGGAGCGCGCGGACGATGCGGGTTGCCGGGCCCGGGTCGGCGGGTCCCTGAACCCCGCGGCTGGGCCAGCGAAGGAGCCGGAGGCGGCGGGGCCCGCCATGGCCGGGGTCAGCTACGCGGCGCCCTGGTGGGTGAGCCTCCTGCACCGGCTGCCCCACTTCGACCTGAGGTGGGAGGCCACCAGCAGCCAGTTCCGGCCCGAGGACACCGACTACCAGCAGGTGCCGTGGGGCCCCTCTGGGTCGCGGGGTCAGGGGCGCCGGGTCACGGCCTCTCCCCTCCCGGGGTCACGGCCCCTCCCCGAGGGTCTGAGGACTCTCCACCTCCACCCCATCGCGGGGCACGGCCGCCTCCCCCTCGTGGGTCTGGGCCCCCTTCTTCTCGAGGGTCTCCCTGGTCATGGGCCCCCTCCCCGAGGGTCGTGGCCTCCTCCTCAAGGGCCCAAACACCCTCCAACCCTCATCGCGGGTCCACGGCCCCCTCCGGATTCCAGCCTTCCCGTCTGGTGTCACTCAGGCCCGTTTCTGGGGTTACGTGGAGCCGTCTCCCTCCCCTCCGTGGATCCCCCATGCCCGTTGTCTGTTCATACCGCGGCCCCCTCCCTCACTGGGGGCGGCCTGGTGCTTTCCCGGAGAGCCTCCTGTGAGGACCCAGAGCTCGGAGGCCGCAGGGATGGAAACCTAAGCACTGGGTGCAGGCGGGAGGGGATTCCTGGCCCCCTCACCCCAGCTGGGGAATCCCATTGCCAGGCTCTTCCTAGGTGAAGCAGTGCCAGCCCTCTGTGGCGGTAATGACCCCATGCTGGGCGGTCAGGCTGTGGGATGTACACAAAGTGCCAGGCACGGCTGTGGGAGACCAGGCTGCCAGGAGCCCCTGCGGGAGGGAGGCCTGGCTGCAGGGATGCACAGTGGGCCTCGGCCTGGGAGGCGGCAAGTGGCTGAGCCTGGGCAGAGCTGGGGGCGGTGGGGGCCCTTCGCAGCTCTCTCCCAATGGAGCCCAAGGCTTGGCATCATGCCAAGCCCCAGTGCCACCCCCTTCCCTGAGCCAATGTCATTTGAGTGCAGGGCAGGGGACCAGGCTGTGGGCATTTCCTTCCTGCCTGGGGATCCGGATTCCAGAAGCCCCGTGACCTGGGTGCCTGGTCAACCACAACACCTCTGGGTTTCTCTCCAGATGGAGCATGGCAGAGCCCATGGTGGGGTGGGAAGGGCTTTGCCTATCAAGGTGGCTTGGGGACCCAGTACCCCGTGGACTGTGTAACACCTCGCCTGATCAGAACTGTGTTGTCTGTGACCTCCCTCATCCAGAGGAGGAAAACCGGAAGTAGAGCAGGAGGGTGTTATTGGGCAGCTGGCTCTGCAGGGGAGCTCACTGTCCCTAGCCTCTGTGCTCACCTGCCCCCAGGCGCCCCAGCCCTGTTGCCAGTTTCTAAACAGATGAGAAGGGGGCGAGGGATTTGCCCAGGCACGCCCAGAGACGCAGGGAGGAGAGAGACGATAATTTGTATAAAATCTCATGCCTACACTCTAGAAGCCCAGCGCTGGGGGGCTGTTCAGTGTGGGGGCAACAGGCACTTCTCTGTGCTCCCCAGGAACTTGGATGTGTGATGGCTTTGTCACGCTTGTCCCTGGAAGACCCTGTTTAAGCTGCAAGGAAGGTGTGCCCTACGTGGGAAAGTTCTCTGCCCTGAGGGTTTGGCTCATTTGTCAGTTCTGAAGCTCCAGGGCAGCCCTGGAGCCCCCAGGGTGGCTGTTACCTGCTGGCCTGGGCCTGCCACCTGCCCATGCTGACAATCACAGTTGGACTTGCTGCCGGCCCTCCAAGGTGCCCGGATTCTGGGATGCGTGGTAGGGAGTGAGTGAGGGGTGAAGCCTGTAGCTCACGGGAGCCTGGGGTGGTGGTCAGCCCCCTCGCTCAGCTGGGGCTCAGCCTGGCCTCCTCCAGCAGGCCTCTCTGGCCCTGGGAGGCCCTGGTTGGGGCCTGGCCTCTGGGAGCGCTGTTCTGCCCCCTCCCCTGCTCCCTGCTCCGCTGTGGGAGGGCTCTGACTCACTCTCCTGCCTCCTCTCTGAGGAGCAGAATTAGCCACTGAATAATTCACGATATGGAAACCAGCCTGTCTCCATCCCCCGCCGCCTCTGCCGCTGGCAAAGGGCCGGAGCAGGCAGACCTAGACGTGCATCCTGCCCCGGCCCTCCAGATGCTGGGGCTTTTGGGCAAGTGCTTGACCTCTCTGAGCCTCCATCACCTCATCCTGAAATCTGGGCTGGCTGTGCCTTCTTTACAGGGTTGCCTGCAGGTGGAGGGCCAGGAGCTCCCCTCCTGGGGGGGCACCACATGTGAGGGTTCTTCTTGCCTCCTCTGGTGAGGTGTCACCGGCTGTGGGGCTGGCTGCCCTGGTCCCACTGAGGGGGATGGACCCCTCATCCATCCTAACCCAGGGCAGTCTGTGAGCTGTCCCCAGCTGTCCCGCCCTAGCTGTGCCCTGCCAAGGAGGAGGCTTCTGCCTTGTGGGCTTTCTGGGGGAAAGGTGGAGCCTGGCACCAGGAGTTGGGGGCTGTAGCATGGGGACCAGCCTTTGTCCTTTGCTATTTCCTGTCCCCGTGGTCCACTGTTGGGAGCCCTGTTTCAGAGCCTGTGTGGAGCTGTCACACAGCCCTGGGAGGTGGGGACTGTTGTCTCCATTGTATAGATTAGCAAACTGAGGCTGCGAGCAGGGGATAGGCCAAGATCAGAGTGAGTACGTGGCAGAGCCTCCGTCCTCCTGCTCAGGCCCCTGCCCCTGCCCCACGAGGATGCCCCACTGCAGGGGGTGTGACTGTGGTATTAGCAGTGGTGGGGGCTGGAACCTGGGCCCCTGAGCCCCAGCTTGCCCTGTGCTGAGGACTTCAGCAGTCTTTGCCAGAGAGAGGTGGGATTCTATACCCCACAGGTTTAAGATTTCTCTTGGGAATGAGGGTCTCAGGCCATCTTCCTCCCAAGGCCCCCATCCTGGGAGAGAAGGGCTCCCAGCAACTGCATGGCCCATCGTGCGGCCTGTGACATTTGCTGCATGGATGGAGCACAGGAAGTCTGCGGGTGTGGGTCCTGTGAGGGCTGGTGGCATCTGTGGGAGGGCTGGAAGGGGGTTCTGTGGTCTGCTCTGTGCTGCTCCATTCTTGTGCCTGCTGGCCGGGCTCCCCGAGGCTGGGCCGTCACCAGCACGCCCAGAGCTCCCTGTGCTGACTCTGTGGGGCTGCCAGGGTCTCACACACATGAGGCTCTCATCTTACAGGGGAAAGATGGGAGGCCCAGAGGAGGCATCAGACTCCTGGTAGCCCTACAGGAGCTGGCTGGGCTGGGCTCAGATGCCTGGGGACCTGGCATAGCTGGGCCAATCTGTCCTCTGGCCAGGGGTAGGGGATCCTTGAGGGTCAAGTAGCAGAGCCTTCTCTTTGGCTGGAGTGTCCTGGGCCTGGGTCCCAGCTCTGGCACTTCCTCCCCTGTGAGCTTGGGTGGCTTCATTTGGCAGGTCTGCCCACCCAGCTCCTGCCAGCTCTTCACAACCTGCATGACCCTGTGTCCTCAGGCAGGGACCGAGTTCCTGCTCTCTGCCCCCAGCTCCTCACTCTGGTCCGCTGTTTCCACCAGCCCAGGGCTGGCAGCTGTTGCCACTGATGCAAGAGAACAGTTATGGCAGGTGGTTAGGGAAGGCTTCCTGGAGGAGGTGTTACCTGGCCTGCTGTGGAGGCTGCCAATGCCCAGCAGGCTGGGACTTGCCTACCTCCCCCAGGTGCCAGCCTGGACTCAGCACACAGTGGGCTCGCTGGCCCGCCACCCTTCCAGGGTAAGTGGTAGCACTTGCCTCAGACTTGCTCCGCATGTGGGGCCATTTCCCACTGGAGCCCTGAGTGCTCCAGTGTTTTGGGTGAGACCCTGATGAGAGACTGAGGTAGCCATGCAGAGATCCTGGGGAAGAAGGCTCCAGGCAGCGGGAACAGCATTGCAGAGGCCCTGAGGCAAAGAGAAGCCTGAGCTTCGGTGAGGCAGCCTCAGCGCCAAACAAGGGCTTGTCCTGCTGGTGTGCCCGTGTACGCGGTGTGTCCTACCCCAGGAGGGGTGAGCTGTGTCTGGTGGTGCACCAGCCCAGGGCCAGCGGCCACTCGGGATTTGAACTCAGAGTGTGTGGCCCTTAGGGCCGGTGGTCTCCTAGCAAAGCTTGATGCCCAGCTCCTAAGACCGCAGCACCTCAGTTCAAGGCTGTGACTCCTGTGAGGTCAGCTGCATGCCCAGTCTCAGGCTGGTGGCAGAGCAGCCGTTCCCCTGGGTAGGGATGGACAGCCTGTTAGCCTCCTTACCACCTTCATGGAACATTTGGGAGAAAGGCAAGAGCATGAGATGAAAGGCCCATCCAGCTGGTTTTGTCCCAGCACATGTATTTGTACAGTGGGTGTCACTTAAAACTAGAGTGGTACTGTTTATAGCCTTATTGCCGCCTGCTTTTGAAACATCATCTGTAGCGTTGGGCAGTGTCCGTGGCCCTTGGGTCCAGAGGCTTGTCCAGCAGCCCACAGCGCAGGTCAGGATTCTAAAGTTGCAAGTGACAGAGTGTACCAGACACAGAGCACCCCTAGGGAACTGGATGGAAGCTTCTAGAGAAAGCCCTGTATGGACAGGAGCTGATGAGCTAGGCTCAGGGGTGCAGGGAGCAGGAACCCTGCACTGGCCGGTGGGCAAGGAAGCCCCTGCTGGGCCCGTTGGCTCTGGTGTTGCCCTCTGGGCTGGTGTCTGGTCCCGGGGAGAATCTGAGTGGCTGAGCCTCATCACGCCTGCCTTCTGGTCAGGGCAGTGTGACACTGTTGGCCTGGACCACGACATCCATAACCCTGGGGCAGGTGTCTCACCATCTGCTGCCCTGCCTGCTGCCTGGAGTCTTGGCAGTTCTGTGCCGCTTCCCAAGGCCCGTTTTGGGCATTTTGCTGGCTCCTGCTTTTGTGACCCTGAGGCTGCTGTGGCAGTTCTGTCCCCAGGAGTCTCTGTGAGTCTCTACTCATTTCCTTATTGTGCAGTCTGGACCCTCGGGAAGTCCCTGAGAAGGCAGCTCTTTAAGGCTTTTCCTGGGGGGTGTGGGTGCTGGGAGGCGATTCTTCCTCAGGCCACTGGCTGCCCCTCCCTGGCTGCAGCAGTGCCGGGGCCGCTCGATCTGTATCCGCCCCGCAGATCCCCCTGGACTCCAGAGCCCCTCTTCCGGGAATCCTCATGGCGCTCAGGGACAAGCAGGGAAGGGACATGAGCTGTTCTGGCTGCTGGCCGGGGCTCTCTGTCATGTTCTGGAGGAACAGAGGGGTCTGTAGTCAGGCCCTTAGGCCATAGCTGGTCTGCCCAAGAGGCTGTGCTGTTTGCTTCTAAAGCACTTTTTGGGAGGAGCCAACCAGTGGCCCTGGGAGGTGGACACTGTACCTCCAACACAAGCAGCAACTGAGGCCAGCTGGCATGGGGGGCTGGAAAGCGGTGGCCGGGGCTCCTTGCCTCCCCACACCTCCCCATGGACATGCTCCAGCGCAGTTTTGAGCCTGGAGTGGAGGGTCCCTGCCAGGGAGGCTTGGAGTGTCTGGACCATAGCCCTCCCCCGGTCGGTTATGCGAGGCCTCGGCTAGAGTGGGGGCACAGAATTGGGGGGACTGAGGTCGAGGGCAGGGGAAATGCCTTATGTGTCCACTGAGGAACTGGACATGTGACCGCACGTGTGGGTGTGGTGGGATCCTGGGAGGGCCACTGTTGCCAGGCCTGCCCCCAGGTCTGCAGGGAGGCCTCCCCGGCCCTGGGGTGGGCCTGCATGCAGCCCCCGGGGTTCTTATGGTTGGGGTGGAGGGCAAAACCACAAACCCACCACAGCTTCTAGCTCAGCATGGGGAGGCCTGAGGGGGAGCACACGGCACTGCGTCACCAGGGCCACTTTCCAGAGATGTCCCTGAACTAAGGTCCCCAGGAGGGGCCTACCCCACCAGAATTGGGGGTGCTGCTTGCCTGGGCACCCTTGTGCTCCCGAGGCTCCCAGGGCACGTCAGCCCTCTGTGGAGGCACTGAGTGCCCATGGTGGTCTGGTCTGCTCGGGGCCATGAGGGTTGCACAGGGCTGTGGCCAAGGCTGGGCCTCCAGCGCAATGCCAGGGGCAGGACGGCCCTACACTTGATGCCAGCTGGCCACAGGCTGCTTTGTTCTTGTCTAGAGCGGGGCACGGGGAAGGCATGGGGTGCTGGCATGTGCCCCCAGGGTACTGGCCAGAGCCTGCAGGTGGGCCAGATGGGTGGGCAGCCAGAAGGCAGCGTGCATTCGAGTATCTGCACACACATGCAGCCCTGCACGCATGGGCTGCTCTCAGCCCTCAATTGGCGTGTCCCTCTCCCCCTAAGAGGAGGCCGGCTGAGGCCTGAGTCCCGGTGGGAGCAGCACCTGCTGTAGCAAGGCTAGGCCTGGTGTTGGCCACGGTCATGGGAGGAGGCTGGGCTGTGCAAAAGCCTGAATGGCCAGTTCTGCCTCTGAGGAGGGAGCTCTGCCTGCTCTGGCCCTGTGCACTCTGGGCTGGGCTTCTGGCATCACAAAGGGGCACTCCAGCCCTGACCCCAAGTCCAGGGTTGGGCCATGTCCTCTTGGCTGCCTCTCCCTGGTGGGGGCTGAGCCTGGGGATGGGGCTTCAGTCTGATGGGTAGCTGGGCTGGGTCTGAGGCCTGCGGCTTTGTCGCCAGGGTGGCTGTTTTGGGGGCTGCTCACAGGCAGGCTTGGAGAAGAGCAGGGGATTTTCTGGGTGTTCGCGCTGGAAGACGTGTTGGAGCGAGGGGACCAAAATAGACACGCTTGCTGAGCAAGGCCGTGCCTCCCTCCGAGTTCTTTAGTGTCTGTTCCCACATGTGGGGGAGGGCACAGCGTGGGCAGCAGGACAGCTGGGGCCGGCTGCAAGCGCAGGGTAGGCAGCGGCACTGCCATGGGGAGGCTGTGAGCCTCTCTCTGAGGTCTCAGCTGAGTGCTGCCTCGCTGGGCCTCCTTCCAGGAGGTTCCTGGAGAGCGAGGTGGCAGGGAGTGTATCCGGGAGGGCGTGTGGGGCCTCAGGGCTGGGTCCCCGGGGCGGGTCCCCATACAGCCTGGTTGCCCCAACCTAGGGCTGGGGCTGGAGCTGGGGCTGGGACAGGCAGTTGGGCCCCTCCCCCTGGCTCCCTTGTGGCTGCTGCTGGCTGCACTTTCTCCAGGCATGGCAGGAGCTCACCGTCATGGAATTTGTGAAACCCAAGCCCAGCGCAGAGGAAAATCTGTTTTTCATTTCAGGCAGCATGGGATCCTGGGCCCCGTGTGTTGTGGGGTGGGGGCTGCAAGCCACGTGGCCAGTTGGGGCCTCGCACCCGCCATCCTGGCCTGGGCGAGGGCCAGGACTGAGGCCTGTGACACGGGAGCCCAGCTGTGTATGAAATGGGGCCTCCCTGCCAGCCTCAGGTCTCGGATCTGTACCACTGGTGCCAGACCCACCCCAGGGTGTCTGGGGCCCCACCAGGCAAAGGAAGTGCTCTGGCCCAGGCTGGCCCTAGGGGAAGTGGGGTGGCTTGTTCCCCAGTGGGGAATACCAGATGGGGAGTGGCGGCAGCAGCTGGCACATGCTGAGCTGACCCTGGCACCCCCAGTGGCGGCTCGGCCCTGGTGGGGTCCTGGTGCTTCCGGCCAGAGCTGCCAGTCTGCCTTGGGGTGTGGGAGCCTGGCCAGCCTCTCAGACACCCCCAAACCTTACCTCTTCCTCAGGTGGAGGGGACTTGGCAGTTGCAGGATGAGGGTGGGACGGGGGCCACCCCTATTCCCTCTCCCACCTGCCCTGTCTGTCCCCAAACTGTCCTCCCAGAGCCTCTACTCTGCTGTCGGCCTCTGCAGGCTCGGCCTGACCAAACCTGGTCTCAGCTGCCGGCGGACCTTGGGCACACAGGAAATATCGGCAGCCTTTGCTCACGCTGTCCTCCACCAAGAGCGCACTGCCCAGCTAGCACGATGTGTGACTGGCCCTTACTGAACCCATGACGGCAGTTTGCCAGTGTGACCAAGTTCCTCTTCCTGGTACCCACAGCGTTTGAATTTCCCAGGCTTGTAACCCCCACCACGCAGTCTTGGAGTGCTGTGTCCATCCCTGGGCCCCCAGCCACACTCCAGGCCTGGGCTGAGTAAGATGAACACATATGCTCCTGTTCCAGAATCGCCCTGGGGTCAAATCGGGGCCAGTGGCCCTCTCTGTGGACATTCAGTCCCCACTCTGGAGAGATGGGTGTGACTCTCTGTGGTGACTCAGGCCCCACTCTGGTGGGCAAGCGTGACCATCACCCTACTGTACCTGTGCACATCAGAGCGCAAGCTGGTGAGGTCCAGGTTTGATGGTGGACTTGGCTTGGACTCCCCTGGAGCTGCCTCTCACCTGAGGCTGGGCTGGCAGCAGGCGCAGGGCAGGGCTGAGCTGATGTGGCCAGGCCTACTGTCCACCACCTCCCCTCAGGGTTTCAGGGCCTCCTCCTGCCGCTGTTGCATGTCCCTGCCAAGCTGTACGCTGGGGCACAGGGGCCCTTGCTGGGCCCTCCGTGTGTGGTAGGTCCTCCAGCTGTGTGAGTTTGGGCCAGTCCCTGGCCTCTGTGAGCCTAGCAGTGCTGCAGGTCCCTACGTCTCCCTTCCCTCCCCTGCTGAGCAACGGGCGCCTGGCCGGCCCTCACCAATGGCCCAGCCAAGAAGGCAGCAACTGTGGCTGGTGACAGCAGGGTGACAGGTTGGTGCCACCTATGGCTAGGGTTGGGGGCCCCTGTAGGCTTCCCATCAAAGCCCCTGTGAGGACCTCTCAGTGGGCCAGGGGCTCCCCAGCTTGGCCACGAGAGGGTTGAGTGGAGGCCCCTCAGAGAGTTAAGTGGATTGGGCAGCTTGCAGGTAGTTGCCGGGGCAGCTGCTCTCCGTGTGTGTGTGTGTGTGTGTGTGTGTGTGTGTGTGTGTGTGTGTGTGTGTGTGTGTGTGTGTGTGTGTGTTTTAGAGGCATGTGTTCAGCAGTTCAGCAGGCCAGCTGGCTGTGGTTTGGTGTGTGCTCCGTATGTGGCATGCTTCCTGGCAGGTTGGTGTGCTCAGGTGCTGCCACCAAGGTACTCCAGGAACTGTGAGGATGCCCAGCTGGTGCCACCTATGCAGGGCAGACGATGTGCCCTGTCCTGCAGGCATGCAGGATGTGGCTGTCCCACCATGGAGACCTGGGGCATTTCTATGTGGCCTGTGCTGGTGCTAAGCCTGGCATTGCACATGTGGGTGCACGTGCCTGCATGGCTGAGTAGTGCCACATCCAGGCTGGGTCTAGAGGCAGGTGGCACATGAGCAGGGGCCGTGGTAGGCATCAGGGTGCAGGCTCACATGCACTCTGTCTCCACGCCGTGGGTCCTATGAAATGGAGCCTCCTGCCGCCCAGGCTTTTCCTAAGAACTTGGTGGCACATGAGCCCTCCCCCACACCTGTGCAGGTGGCCAGGATGGGGTTGAGGGTCTTCACCCTACATGAAGGACACGCAGAGTATGATTTGGGCTCTGGAGACATCCTGGAGAATGTGGTCTGTGCCGAGTATTGGGGTTTCCTGACAGGGAGAATGTTCCAGGCCCAGAGACAACATGTGCTTGGATCTGGAGACCAGAGAGCACCACACTTGGCCCAATCCTGCCCCCTCCTAATCTGCTGGTGCTCCTGTGCCTTGCCAGTCTGAGCCCTAGGGTTTGGGTCCCTGACAGGCCTGACAACCTCAGAACTGCCCGGTCTGATTGGGATGGGCTGAGGCCTCAGGCCCCAGCTCTCTGGCTCGCTGGGTGTTTCCAGAGTGGCTGGGGGTTTTCAGGGTCTTAGGGCCCCAGGGGAGAGTCTGGTGCAAGGCCAGGAGGGGCCCCTGCTTTGGGGGCTGCAGTGACCTTGAGAAGGCTGAATGGGCCAAGTGGAGAGGGGTGGCCCAGGCCACAGGCAGGGGTCGGCCAGGCCCCTCCATGCCTGTGCCCTGCCGGCCCAGCTGGCTGCTCACCTCGCCTGACCGAGCCCTTACATCACTTCCACCACAGACGGAAAATTCCATTTGGTCAGAGTGCAGATGCTGATCAGACATTTCCCATTCTCTTTCTGAATGGGCCTGGGAGGAGCAGAGGGGCCACCAGCCGCATGGAAAGAAGTAGCTGGGCCATGGGAATGCCATTGCTACCCTGGCAGGAGGCCACCCCCTAGAAATCTGGATTCAGGCAGTGGGGGCAGAGTTCACGCTGGCCACGGTGCTCTCCTTGCAGACAGCCAGGCTCAGGCCTGGTGTGATGGGTGCCTGGGCCTCCAGACAGGGAAGTAGGGGCCCAGTTTGCTGGGCACCCCGATGCCTGACCTTGTGTTCCAGAAAGGGACAAGCTCTGCACGTTATCAGTAATTGGCTGGGACCCTGGTCCCCTGCTGGCCTCCCCTTGGTGTAGATTGAGAATGTGCCGGCCCTGTCCTCTCTCCGGGGGAGCCAAGTGAGGCTGCCCTTTGGCCCCAGCAGCTGGCCAGTTTACACCTGGCCCCCTCTCTGGGGAGGAACACGCCTACCAGAGAGAAAGCTGCCCCAGCCTCTTGGAGTTTGGGGGGAAGGGGTGGCCCCATCTTTCTCAACCCGTTCTGTGTGTTGCTCCATGCAACAGTCCTGGGAGGTGACCTGGAAGGTGGGCACAGAGAAGCAGGGTGGCTGTCTCTGCTCTGTTGATGAACTTGGTGCAGCCACCCATGAGGTGCAGGCAGACCCCAGGGCACAGAGGGTGGACATGGGGACCCCATCCTTGTAGGCAGGAAGCGCTTCCTGGTGCTCGATGAGAAGAGGGGAGGAGGAGAAAGGACAGGGGATGCGGGACACCTGCCTCCCTGAGTCAGGGGAATGGGCGTGCCAGCACCTGGGCCTCTGTCTGTCACTGCCCTGGGGCTGGAGTGACTCTTGAGTCTCTAGGTGACCCTCCCCCTGGAGCCCCAGGACACATTCTCACCCTCATGACCTGGCCTGGGGTTTCGTGGGTGCTGGTCCTGCCCTCACCCCACCCCCAACTGAACGGGAGTAGCGCATGGCATCTGCAGGTATCCCGAGGGCAGGCCCAGGGTCTTGGGCCCCCAGATGCTGATCCCAGCATCTACACTCATCGGCTCATTTCATCTTCACTGTAACAAAGTGATGTGACTGTCTCTGTTTTACACATTTCATAACTGAAGCACCCACCCCAAGGTCATGTTCTAGAACCAGATGGAGCAGCCTTTGGGCCTCAAGGCTCTGGTTCGCCAGTAAGCCGAGCTACTTTTCTTGGGCCTGAGTTTTGGGGGTGTCTGGGGGCATTCTATCCCCTATCTGAAGCCCCTCCCTGCCCATGGCTCTGTCCCCCAGCAGGCACATGTTGGGCTTTGGTGGTCCCTGGGGTAGGGTGCCAGCAGGACTGTCCACAGTCATCACAAATGGAGCGGGGCCCAGACTCTGGTTTCCTGTCAACTCCCTTGCAGATGCTGGGCTCTTCTCTCAGGGGACAGCCCTGGGTGGGAAATGATTACAACCATTTCACAGAGAGAGAACGAGGCCCAGAGCAGGGCCTGACCAGAGACGCGAAACCCACGGGTAGTGAAGCTGGGGCTCAGACCCCTGCACAGCAGCTTCTAGGGCCTCCCTCTCCCACTGAGACAGCTCCGATGAGTTCCTGTTTTTGTGTTTTAATAAGGAGGTAGTTCATGTTCACGGTTAAAAAAACATGACAACCATGTGAGATGGATGGAGAGCACAGCCCCTCCAGCCCTCCCAGGGTGGCCAGCAGGGGCTGCTCTGGTGCCTTGCTGACCACTCTCGGTGGCTCGGCACCCTCGAGCCTTAGCGCTGGCCCTTCCGGACGTGGATGTGGAACAGGAGGCCGACCTGGTGCTGTTTAAAATCTCTGACCCCCTGGTGCTCCCAGCCTGGGTTACCTTCTGTTTTCTCCTAGCGCCTCCCACCTTCCAGCAGGCCCCACAGTTTTCTTATGACGATGTGCAGGTGGCTCTGAGGACAGGGGACTCTGTCGTCTGCCAGGTCTCTGCATGTGCCTAGCGCCCTGCACCACGCCTGGTGCTTGGCAGTGTCTGCCACCAGCTGTAGGCACCGCCTGCCGGATGTCAGCCCTCTGCATAAGGCAGTGCAGCCCAGGTGGGAGGGATGGCGTTGCCATGCCCCGGATCCTGTTTGGCCAGTAGTGTTTATCTCGTCTGGCAGAGGGGAGTGGGTGGTCCCGGCGCCGCAGAGGTGATCCCAGCCTGCGGGCTCTTTGAGGTGTCCCGATGATCACCCGAGCACCAGTGGACACGCCTGCTTTGGTTCTACCTGCCCATGCCTGAGACCAACACCTCATCTCCCCAGGCCCCAGCTTCCTCACCCCGAGGAGGGGCGTCCCTGCAAGGATGTGAGCTCTAGGTGAGGGATACAGCCCAAACAGGCTCTCCTGGAGCTGGTCCTGTGGTGAGCAGGGGGGAGGCTGACTCCAGCCAGGCCGAGAGGCCTCTGTGAGCCAGGAGCAGAAGGAGGGCTCACCAGTGGGGCCAGGCAGGGCCTTGGTGGTCTGGCCGACGTGGCCCTCAGACCATGGGGAACACCAGGGTGGCTCTGGCTATGGAAGTGCAGTCGTTGTGGGCCCAGGTCTTCTAGAGTCATGGCCCCTGGAGGAGTGGTCAGCTGCCCTGCAGGTGTGCTCTGTCCCTAGTCTCTGACCTATAAGGAAGAGACTGGCGGGGCCTGCAGCGACCAGGGTTAGGGTCAGCACCTCCTGGCCATGCCCAGCCCCATGCAGGTGAGGGCAGATCCAGGATGTTGCTGTTCCAGGCACCCTGATGTTTACTGAGGATTGCTGTGTGCAGAGCCTGGTGCTGGCGGGGTGGGGGTGCTGCTGGGCTACAGGACCAGGCAGGAGTGGCCCCCACCACAGGACAAGCCTCTAAGCCTCGGCAGGTGCTTGATTCCTTCCCAGGGACCCCCACTGGAACCTGGCCTGTCTGCCTCCCTGTGTGATCTCAGGTGAGGGCCCTGGGGCCTCAGAGGCCTGTGACGTGAGCACCTGGGACCTTGAGGGAACCCTGGGCTGACAGAGGCTCTGGTGCCAGCTCCCTGCTCCCCTCTCCTGCCCAACCAGTCAGCGGGCATCAGGGCCCTGGCAGATCTCTCCTGCCATGCAGGGGTGGTGGGTGGCTGCGCCCGGGCTGAAGGAAAGGGAAGCTGCCCACCTCGGTACCCTGTTTGCTTGTTGCTGGGCAGATACAGGGCTGGGGCAGTTGGCTGGACAGAGCTGCAGCCTGTGACTGCAGCCTCATGGTGGAGCCCTGGCCTGCCCCTCAAGGGCCCCCCCATACTATGCCCTTGACAGGGACAGAGGCCCAGCCCTCAGACAGCATGTCAGCCCCCAGAGTGCCATCGTGGCCCCTGGTCAGCACCTCCCTGGCCAGGTGGAAGGTGGAACGGCCACCTCTGGTGTGGGCATCAGCCAGCTTCTGGGAGGGCAGGGAGCGCCATCCTCCTGCTTGCTGCCTGGCAGCTGTCTCCTGGGAGATGGCCTGCTGGGCACTAGGGCTGCTGATCCTGGTCCCAGTGCCCTCGTGGAGGAGCCTTTCTTCCCAAGGGGGGCCAGGCAGGGGATGTTCTGCCTCTGCAATTCCCAGCCCCAGCCCCAGGGAGGGCTATGTTGCTGAAGCATTGAGATGCAGGAAGCGAGGGGGTTTCTCTGCAGCAGCTCCAGTGAGGGCAGCTATGGGGTGCCTGGTGGCCACCCTACAGCACCGTGTTGACATTCTCTCCAATGTCCACTCCTGTGGGCACCTCCCCCAGTAAGGCCCTTCAGCCTGTTATAGTACTTGGCCCCCTTGATGAGGCGCAGCTCAGTGTCTACCCTACCCTAGCACAGGAAGCGTGCAGAGCTTCCAGAAGGATTGTGCTGTGGGCAAGGCCATGTGGCCAGCAAGTGTGGGCACACTGGAACCCAGGAATACAGGGTCATTGTGCCTGTCCTTTCTCTGTACCTTCTCTGAAGCCTGATTCCTTTTTTTTTTTTTTTTTTTTTTTTTTTTGAGACAGTCTTTCTCTGTCACCCTGGCTAGGGTGCAGTGGTCTCATCATAACTCACTGCAACCTCAGACTTCTGGGCTCAAGCGATCCTCCTGCCTCAGCCTCCCCAGTAGCTGGGACTACAGGTGCATGCCACCGCACTCAGCTAATTATTTCTATTTTTAATAGAGACAGTCTCACTCTTGCTCAGGCTGGGCTTAAGCAGCCCTCCTGCCTCGGCCTCCCAGAGTGCTGGGATTACAGGTGTGAGCCACTGCGCCCAGCCTGAAGCCCGTTTTCTTCATCATGCAGTGGGGGGTGAGAGCAGTGGCCAGCACAGGGAGGAGGGCATTGGCCAGGGAGGAGGGGCTGGTGCCTGACAGCTCTGGGCTGTAGCCAGTACCCTCCCTTCCCCTCAGCGGGTGCTCAGGAAATGTTACTGCTGCATCAAGTAAACCATTTCCTGTGGGGGATGCTGGCCTTGGATAGGAGGGCTCTGTTGTCCGTTCTGTGTTGTCTCTTCTCTCCGGAGGCCTGGGGGTGTAGCACCAGAAAGCTGTTCTAGGAACCAGGCCACAGCCTGGCTGAGGAGCTCTGTGTGGTGGGGAGCACCCATCTGTAGCTTGTGTGGGTGGTGTCCCCAGGACAGCGACCATGGCTGTGTGAGGCTGGGCTGCCATCTAATCAGTATGGTGGGACTCCACCAGGCAGCGGCCACTCCCCACTCCACACTGGGGAGTCCCTCCCTCACAGCCCCCAGACCAACTGTGTGATGGGGCCGCTGCACTGCTCACCGATTCGATGTTCATGATAGCAAGAGGAGCTCAGCACTAGCAATGGGGAGGGGGCTCCCTCCCAGGACTGAGATAGGAGCTCTCTGGGCCTGGGAGGGCAGGGCCCTGGTGATGAGGATGGGAGGTGATGCTCACAGCCCAGCCCTGGCAGGGAGACCAGGATGTCAACCTCTCCAGGGGAGGCAGCACCAGCCCTCTTTACAAAAGAGAAAACAGGTGCAGGAGATTAAGGAACCTCCTCAGCCACATGACTAGTCAGCAAGGGTGCTGGCCCTGCTAGCCTGTTAGGTCCCTCTGTCACCCTTATCCCCTGGCTGCCCACCACCCACTGCCTCTTTTCAGGGCCTGGTCAGGCCCCCTTGTTCAAACATATCCTGAGCCCCTGCCCTAGACTCAGGGGCCCAGGAGGTGACAGGCCCCCATGGGGAGGAGGCACCAGGCCTAGGAGGGGACCTCCATGGCCTTGACAGAGGCATGGAGGCCTTGAGCAGGCCCACCTGGCCCCTCCTAGTGGGGCTTGGGGTTCTATCTTGATATCCTTCAGAGTTGAGGATGGCGAGTCTGGGGTCCCAGGTGTGGTGTTCAAGTCTGGGTGAGCACAGGATCATCACTTAGGTGTTGGGAGCCTCCATACCTCACCTGTAAGTCGAGGACAAGGACCCACCTCCTAGGGCTGTGGGCAAAATTAAATGGGAATGTGCGCCAGGTCCCTAGGTCGGGGACAGGGCGCGGAGTTCGCTGTTACTGTTTTCTGGGGGTGGAGGACCGGGTCCAACCCTCCAGCACGCTTCTCACCTGCCTGCAGGCGCTGCTGCTGCTGGGGGCCACCGCCCTGGCCTGCCTCGCCCTAGACCTCCTCTTCCTGCTCTTCTACTCTTTCTGGCTGTGCTGCCGGCGGCGCAAGAGCGAGGAACACCTGGACGCAGACTGCTGCTGCACGGCCTGGTGCGTCATCATCGCCACGCTGGTGTGCAGGTGAGCGCGGTGGGGCGGGGCCGAAGACAGGGGTGGGCGGGGCCGAAGACAGGGGTGGGCCGGGCCGAGGGGGCAGGCGGGCCCTGCCTCACCGGCCCTGCTCCCGCAGCGCTGGCATCGCTGTGGGCTTCTACGGCAACGGGGAGACCAGCGATGGCGTTCATCGAGCCACCTACTCGCTCCGCCACGCCAACCGCACGGTGGCCGGCGTCCAGGACCGCGTGAGTGGCCAGGAGTTGGGTTCTAGGGAGCACTTCTCCTGCTCCCGAGCCCTGCGTCTGTGCAGGAGGGCGGGGCCGCTGCGGGTGCGGGCTGTGCAGGAGGAGCCCGCGCCCACGGGGCCTGGGGCGCCCGTGCCGTGCCTCACGCCCGCCGGCCCTGGCGCAGGTATGGGACACCGCAGCAGCCCTGAACCGCACGGCGGAGCCCAGCCTGCAGAACCTGGAGCGGCAGCTGGCGGGGCAGCCGGAGCCCCTGCGGGCCGTGCAGCGACTGCAGGGCCTGCTGGAGACGCTGCTGGGCTACACAGCCGCCATCCCCTTTTGGAGGAACCCTGTGGTGTCGCTGGAGGTGCTGGCCGAGCAGGTGGATCTCTATGACTGGTACAGGTGCGACTGCACCCACTTTCCTGCCCGCCCCACCAAGCCGAGTGCACCTGGGTTAAGCATCACCTTCCCTGAGCTAGTTCTGCTCTTAACACCCAGTAGTTGAGGTTTTGCAGGTGGGGGCAGCCAGGGCCATTGGAGCTCACAGGCAGTGACAGGAGCCCCCCAAGTGGACTTTTTCAAGAACGACATTGTCCTCATGTGCCAGAGCTGCCTGTGGGGCCCCTCCTAGGCGCCCAGCTGTTTGCCCCTGCTCTGCCTGGCCTATGCAGGTGCCTCCTTGTCCCCTTGTCCCCTCCTGCCCCTCTCCCCAGCCTGCAGCTGCTGGTCCCTGGCCTACACCCACGGTTGCCCACAGGTGGCTGGGCTACTTGGGCCTGCTGCTTCTCGATGTCATCATCTGCCTCCTGGTGCTGGTCGGCCTCATTCGCAGCTCCAAGGGCATTCTGGTCGGGTGAGTCCGGGTGGGGAGTCGGCCACTCGCGGGCCCGCGGTAGCACCATCCCCCCAATCTGTGGGTCTCAGCCACAGGGTCTGCAGTGGGACCTGAGTGAGACCCTTGCAGGCTGGTCTGCTCTGAGACACTCCTCCAGCCGCATGGCCTGTGCCCCTGTGGTGAGTGTCCTGGGTACACTTGCACCCACCCCAGTCGTGGTTTCCTGCTGTGCCCCTTTCCCGGCAGGAGTCTGCACCTGGGGTACTTGTAGTCCAGAGACCTGAAGCAGTCTGCCCAGGTACCCAAGCACTTGGGGTCACTAAGAGATCAGGCTGGGGCCTCCTTTCTCTGCCTCGCCCTGTTCTTGGCTCTTGGAGCAGCCTGGATTCCAGCCCTGGCTCTGCCACTTACTAGGCTGGTGACCTTGGGCAGGTGGTTAATGAGCGCTGAGCCTCCGTTTCCCTGTCTGGAAGACAGGTGACTGCTTGTACAAAGGGTCACCATCCCTCACTGCACAATTGTGCAGCCATGTCCTGGCTCCTCCCTAGTCCAGGCCTGAGAGAGATCAGAGGACAACAGTCCAGCCCCCACCCGCATGGCACTCACAGGCTAGAAGATGAATGAGTGAAGTGTGCCATGTGCTAAAGGCGGGAGTGTCTTAGAGCAAAACGGAGTGGGGGCGGGAGGGAGTTGGAGGGAATGCAGACCGGCAGGGTCTGCCATGTACTTGCTCCACCCGAGGAGACTTGGGAGAAGGTGCATTGAGCAGAGGCCTGAGCAGGGGGCACTTGGACACCTGAGGAAGGGTATTTGATGCCAGTGTGAACAGAGCTGTAGGAGTCCTGTGTGTCTGGACCGTAGGGGCCAGGGGAGGTAGGTGAGCCCAAGCCAAGGTTAGCAGGCCCCTCAGGCCACTATATGGACAGCAAGCTGTGGGGCCCAGAGTGAAAGTGGCCAATGTTACCTGCTGAGGAGAAGCAGGGAGGGGCTGGGGAACAGGATACCACCTGGCCTTCCCCACCCTCCCTGCCCCCAGCTCTGAGCTCTCCGGGTTCCAGCCCAGCCCAGCCCAGCGAGGGAGGGGCATCTCTCTGGGCCCTGGTCTTTGGGCAGCTCTGGCTGAGGTGGTTCCTCCCATGGCCCAGTGTGGGCTGGACCCCCAGATGTGCCTTGGCACCTGCCTTCTGGCCTGTAGCCCGCAGGCCGCACATCCCCAACCCTCAGCTTGGGGGCTGCTGACTGGCTGTCTTTGCCCCAAGGGTCTGCCTGCTGGGCGTCCTGGCCCTGGTCATCAGCTGGGGCGCACTGGGCTTGGAGCTGGCCGTGTCTGTGGTGAGTGGAGGAGGGGACCAGAGAGCCCCATCTGCTGGGCCTGAGCACGGGGCAGCCACGTTCCTTTCCCCTCCCCATCTCCTCCGGGTCACTGGGTCCCGAGAGCAGTGGGCACGAGCACATCCCTACCCCCAGGTCCACACTCTACCCGCCTGAGCCAAAAGTAGACCCTGGGGGCCAGGTTCTACCCCCAAGGTCCCAGGGGGCAGCTTCCCTTTGAGGCCCAGCTTGGTCACCCCTCTTCCTGCCTGCACCCACCCCAGGGCTCCAGCGACTTTTGTGTGGACCCCAACACCTACGTGACCAAGATGGTAGAGGAACACTCAGTGCTGAGTGGGGGTGAGTCTGCGGCGGGGTCAGGTGGAAGCGGGAGGGCAAGGCGGCTGAGGCAGAGGCGCCCCTGCCCTCACAGGCCGCGCTCTCAGGGAGACAGGTTGCGGGAGGCTCTGGGGGACAGAACACAGGGGCCACGTGAGGCCAGTGATGGAGGCGAGGGACCAAGTGGCCCGGTCAAGAGAGGCCTGCCAAATAGGTGGTGTCAAAGTTGAGCCAGAGAAGGCTGCATCTTGTGCAAAGGCATCTTGTGCTGGGGCAGAAACGTGATGAGTTTGTGAGGCAGGAAGTGGACCCGTGGGGCAAGGAGCCAGGTGAGGCCACAGAGCTGGGTCATGGTGGTGACCTTGGGCTTTATTTGGGCGGGCTATTGGAGGGAGGGAAGCGGAGGAAAGATGGGACCCACAATCGGAGGTCCCTTTGAAAGCCTCTTGGGGCTGCTGGGGTCACCAGGGTGGTAAGGGGGACTCCTCAGGCAGGAGAGAGTGGAGACAGCAGGGGCTGAACACGGGCGGAAGGTGCACAGGGCTACGCTTTGACTTCCCTGTGGGCGGGGTGCAGTGGCTGCGGGGGTGCTCAGGCCCTGGTCTGGGTGGCTCCTTGTAGCAGGGCCATGAGTCGCATTGGGGGGTGGGGGAGCAGGCCAGAGGTGGGTCAGAAGTTTTGGCCAGGTTTGCGACTCGGGGTGGACATCAGAGAGACGGGACATGGGACTCTGGGGCTCAGGGTGTGGTCAGGCTGGACACTGCTAAGCTTGTGGGGCCCCGTTATGGGAGTATTATATGTTCCCTAAAAGAAAACAGGGGCTGTCCCTGCAGGGCACCGAATGGCCTGGAAAAGGCCATTCCTGTTAGGACTGTCCTGTCACTCTTCGTCCACCAAAGCCCCGGGATTAGCTTGTGGGCTAGTTTTACAGCTCATTTTGTGGAAGGAACCAGTTCCACCAAAGCCTGAGGAGCCCCTCCCCTTACCCTGGGGACGAGGGTGGGAGGAGTGGGCCCGTGCAGCTAAGGCTGGCAGGGCTGGTGACCACTGGCCCCACCCCACCCTGGGCCCTGGTGCCAGCAGCCTGGGCTCTCCGGGTCCCCACTGCTTGGGTTTGTGGAACCTTGGCAAGCATGATAGCCCCCACCGTGCTCGAGTGAGTGCACACACACACACACACACACACACACACGTGCTCAAGTGCACACGTGTGACTATGGGCTGCAGCCTGCAGGCCAGAGAGCCTCTCACAGAAGGCCCCGAAGCCAGCTGTATTGGCTCCATTTTACAGGTGGCTAAAGTGAAGACAGGTGCTTTATGTTTCTGAGAAATTCTATTAGTTTTTCAACTTTTAAAACCTTTTTTTCTTTAACATCCTTTTATAATTGGAAGAACTAAATGTGTATAGAGTTCAGAAGGTGGAACCCAGGCAAAGGGCAGGTGTGTGGGGACTCTGGGCTCGTTGAGGCTGGATGGGACCCTGGAGGCCCTCACTGGGTGCAGGGGCAGGTGCAGACACACATGCAACATGCATGCATGCAGATATACATGCACACACATGTGGTCACACACTTGCAGTCAGCCATCTGGGCTCAGCTGCTGTGCCTTCTCTCTGCAGATATCCTGCAATACTACCTGGCCTGCTCACCCCGTGCTGCTAACCCCTTCCAGCAGGTGAGAGTGTGGCTGGCCCTAGGGGGCCAGGGGCATGGGCCGGGGTGTGCGGGGAGTCTGAAGCACCCTGTTTCTGTGTGGGAGAGGCCCTGCGGCCTGTAGGACTCTGGGTGCTGTGGGAGGTAGCTGGATGGGGGCTGTGCTGGGGTTACTACCCTGTGTCCTGACACAAGCCTTTTGGGGTGACCTCCATCCCTGGGACTCCCGGGGCTGCCCATGGTTTGTGTGAGAGGGGTCCTGGGGACACCTGCAGAGTGGCAGTCTGTTCAGGTGGCTTGCCGGGGAGTGTGGGTCTGCAGCACCAGCCGGCCAAGCCCTGGCCCCACTTCCTGTCATTTTTCTGTGCCTACTGGGCCCCCTGGTTCCTGGGGACTGTTCATCTGCTCTGAGGATGCTGGGCTTTGCTCCCCGGAGTGGTACCTGGTTCGAGTTACCACCTCAGGGCAGCCAGGGAGGGGTGCCCTGTCGGGGGGCCTGGGGAAGGAGGGAGGGAGAGGCAGGCCGGCCCCCGCCCCCACTACCATCAGCCGCCTCTCCCTGGAGCAGAAGCTGTCAGGCAGCCACAAGGCACTGGTGGAGATGCAGGACATCGTGGTTGAGCTCCTGAGGAGTGTTCCCCAGGAGCACCCAGCCACCAAGGTGAGGGCCTGTAAGGGGGAAGGGAGGTGTGGGCAGGGACCCTCTTTTCTCCACCTGAAAGGAATTTGGGGTACAAATGCAGCTCAGGGCAAATTTGGGAAAGGCAGTGGGCTGGCCAGATGGGGACCTGGTATTAGGGCTGGAGGTGGTTCCTATTTTCTCCCCATCCTTTTTACCTTCCTTCCCTCCCTTCTCATTCCTTCTTCCTGGGGTTTTGGGTAGGTTTTTAAAAACAATTTTGTTGGCTGGGCATGGTAGCTCATTCCTGTAATCCCAGCACTTTGGGAGGCCAAGACGGATCACTTGAGCCCAGGAATTTGAGACCAGCCTGGACAACATAGCAAGACCCCATCTCTACAAAAGTCTTTTAAAAATTAGCCAGGTGTGGTGTGCACCTACTTGGGTGGCTGAGGCAGGAGGCAAGCACAGACGCACTATAGGATCAGGCTCACTCTGCACAGAGAGTTTTGTGTGCTGTTTTGTCACTTAATACATCCTGAGAATTTTCTCTTGTTTGTAACTGTCCTTTAAAATACAATTTTGAAGCTGGAACAAGTCCCATGTCAGTAGATGTGTGGGTGGTTTGCTGTTTCTCTTACAATAAAGGGAGGTCTGTCCTCACGTGGTGGTGGCCACAGTGGACAGGCATCTGTGGGTCCTCATATCCTTGGCAGGCCCCGTGAGTCCAGGGCACACTCTGGGGCCGCCATTTCTGAACGCCTATGGTCCTCAGGGCTTGCCCCAAGATCCCAAGGTTGAGGGTGGTCTCAAAGGCAGGTTGTGGGACAGACGGAGACCTGGGGGGCTCTCAAGGGTGCATGGCTGGCATGGGGCCCCCTTCCAAATGAGGTGCTGACTTCACCTGGTGCCTGTGCCCCAGGACCCCCTGCTCCATGTCCAGGAGGTGCTCAATGGCACAGAGGTGAACCTGCAGCACCTCACCGCCCTGGTGGACTGCCGCAGCCTGCATCTGGTGAGAGCCTGCTGCCTGGGGCAGAGGCATTGTGGCCTGGGGGCAGGAAGCAGGCGGGCCAGCACTCGGGAGGATGGGGACTCGTGGTCAGACAGTGGGTCCTCCGCTCAGCCTCAGGTGGAGGGGGTCCAGGACACCATGGCTGGGCCAGGGGCCTCACACTGCCTGTCCCCACCTCTCCTGTCTCTGGGTCTTGCCATCTCCTCCCCACATGGCCTCAGGACTACGTGCAGGCACTGACCGGCTTCTGCTATGACGGCGTCGAGGGCCTCATCTACCTGGCCCTCTTCTCCTTCGTCACTGCCCTCATGTTCAGCTCCATCGTCTGCAGCGTTCCGCACACCTGGCAGCAGAAGAGGTGAGGAGCTCAGAGCGGTGCTGGGGCTAGGCCACACAGCATGCAGGACTTCAGGGGCATGCCCTTCTGAACACCCATGGCCTAGTCCCCAGAGGTGAGGGACAAAGGCCTCCTCCCTTCTAGCACTCTCTAGGCCTCTGTAGCATCTCTGAGGCCACCAGCTCCCAGGTGAGGATCCCCATTTCTCAGAAGGAAACTGAGCCTAGAAGAGCTCCCGGCCTGGATCACGCAAGTCCAGGGCAGGCAGGGAGGACTCTGCCCCTTCCAGGCAGGCAGCCCGGGGTGCAGAGCTGTGGGTGGGAAGGCTGCTGTGCAGACTCAGCTTCCACAGGAGGCAGTCCAGGTGGCTTTGCCTCCAGCCAGGTGACCAGGATAGGGGCCAGCTCCTCAGGAGCTGCTGTGTGCTTATCTTTGAAGTGGGGTTCCTGGTGGCCCCTGCCTCAGTCTCCCTCCTCAAACTGGGTTGAGTGGTATCTGGGGGTGCCAGGCTCCTTCCCTTGCTGGGGCGCCCATGGCTCATCTTTCAGACTCTCCATCCTCCCTCCAGTTTGGGCTGTGGCAGCTTCTTTGTGACCCAGCTTGGATGGCAAGTAGCTCAGTTCAGATTTCTTCGTTTGTCCAGATTTCTATTCTGTTATCTCCATTGTATTGGTTGTAGTGGTGATAGTGATTGTGGTGATGACAAAGAGATGGTCATGGTGGTGATGGTGATGGTGACACTGATGTTGGTGGTGATGATAATGGTCATGGTGATGATGGTGATGATGGTTGATGGTGGTGATGGTGATGATGGTGAT